>CAEFZX010007291.1:0-100288 GCA_903066825.1 Alfaro cultratus | reverse complement strand
ATATATTTATTTATTTTGCATTTTAGGTTCAGGTTTTAACTCTAGCCAGGTCACTGCTGGCATGATCATCTTCCAGGTATCGGTGCAATTTCCCAAAGTGTTAACAAGATGACGGGGCAAAACGAACAAGCAGATGTAAGATTTATCTATTTATTTCGAACAGACAATAAAAAGTAACAAATAAATAAATAAATCCCTGCTTTCTGTGAACCATTCCTCAGACAGCTGAGGGAAGCAACATTAACAGCAGAAACAGGGGAGCAGCTCAGACATGGAGCAGAGCCGAACTGCGGATAAATGGTTTTCCTTTGCCTTGAATGGTTAGGAGCCATTCCTACATCTGTTTAGATAATCACACTTAGTGCTCTGCAAGCAAGTTTCTCCACTTCAGTGCAAATGTATTCCAGGTTTTAAAGTCTAGGATGATTCCTAAGGCTTTGTTTGGGGGGCACTCACCACATTCCTTCAGCTCTTATTCTCAGAACATCTGTGGCACAAAAACTTTTATAACTAATGTTTTCCGAAACATAATAGTATGTTAGCTGTGCCTAAACCTATAATATTTTGAACATAAATCAAACATGTTGGGGCCTAGAATCATGTTGAGTTACTCTCATGGAGGGAGACACAGTCATAATAGGTTTTCCTGCTCCAGATGCTCTTTTTGCCCCAATACTTTTAGAAGTTTTGATGTTCCTCTCATCAGCAGGAATTGCAGTATTGCTGTGGAGGGAGGGTGGATAAAAAGAAGAAGAAAAACAAAACAAAAAAAATTTAAAAAACATTGATTGCCACCCTTACTATATAATTGCAATCTGTTGCTCCACATTTCTCTCAGCAGCCATGACTAAGAGTGTTACAGACACAATGAGGTCCAAAACCATCGAAGCCAAAACTCTTCATGCTTTTCCATGTTTACTATGTTTCCATCGTATGCTGAAAAATATGTTTTAAAAGTGCCAAAGGATTTTCTTTTTTTAAAATCAGCAAGTACATCAAATTTACTCACTGATAAAGTAAATTATCAACAAGTAAATTACTTTACTGACTGATATTCAGTTTTTGAAAATCAAAACTTGTACTCAAAAAATATCTGTTATTGAAATTCATTTGGACATGCTTTAAAAAATCATTCTGGGCAAATTTTCTGGGCTAGAATTTCCCTTTTATGGAAGCATGTTCTTTACCTGTTCCTGATGTTGCTTGGATTGTAGGCTTTGTTAGCCGAAGTTAGAGACATATGAAGAGAAAAGAGGGAAAAGAAAGAAAGATAACTTCTGGTAAATACACTGATTAAGATTCAAATTAATCTAGACTCATTATACATTCACAGATCAATATTTCTGCAGGTTTTGACTGTATCTTACTGACCAATATAGTTTGTAAATCGGTGGAAATTTAGTGGATTCTACTAAGCTCTTCTTTCTGCCTTCTCTAGGTGATTTCTGTCGAACAAACCTGACTCACAGGCACCTAATCATTGACAGTTTATGTTTTGTGCTGCCTTTGCTCGTTTCAGCAGCTAAATTCATAGTTTACTTAGGTACTTTTCATTAAAGCAAGCTAAATTTATAAATGCGACAATGTAACTTATATTTTACTTTAAACTAATAAAAAAAAATGACTAGGCACAAGAAGCATAAAAACTAGAGTAACTAAGAAAAGAACTAAAACTTTGGAACTAACTTCCTTTGAAGACCAGACAGATCATTTTTTTTGTCTGCTTTTATTTAATTGGGCTTTGTGAACTTTATTTTATTTCCTGCGTGTTGAAGCACTTTGTGATTTTTATCTTGAAAGGTGCTGCATAAAAAATGGTTTTACTTATTCACATCATTACACAACATAAAAGAGCGGCTTGGATTCCTACTGTATTCTTGGATATGATTCAGTATGTTGATTCAGAACAGGCAGCGCAGACTTGGACATGATTCATTGGAAAACAGGCAAATATTATATATATAATTTATATATATATATATATATATATATATATATATATATATAAATTAAAAAACAGAAGAGCACATGTTTTTATATGTAAAGAAAAAATTGACAACTTTATACAAAAACAACTTTCTTTTAACACAAGAGGGACAATCCCTTTGGGGAAGTGGAACCAGCCAGCGGTGGTGAAAGAATTGAACATTCCATTAAAATCACCTGATTGGCATCTATTGCAGCTGCAAGTCACTCGCTAAGGCAAGACTAAAGGCTCAAAAAAACTCCAAAGGCAGAAAGAGTACAAGTGAAGCATTATTTAAAAAGAACTCCACTGTTTTATTTATTTATTTTTCCCCCCTCAAATCTGTTCTAATCGTAAAGCTTCTCATACGTTTACTATTTTTAAGAATTGGATGGTGAAAGCAAAAGAACAGACTAATTTAAAACATTATATTGAAGAAGGGCAAGAGGGTGAAACACCTGTATCTGTGTAAGCAGAATACCATTTTAGGTCATGAATAACGTAACATGCTTACAGCAAAATTCCCATAGGGGCTTGTGAAAATAATGTCTTTAAATTGCACAATTCTGAATACTAAATGCACAGAACATGTTATTGCAAGTGTTGTAAAAAGACAATGACAGATGGGATTGTTACACAATCTGAATTTGAAGCTACTTGCCCTCCTTAGAAATCCCTGCCACTCTCTCAAAGGGGAAAGAAACAGTTTTCTGGCTTTTCTCTTGACCTCGTCTCTTTACAGCAGTTTTTTTTTTTTATTATTATTTTCTTTCCTCCTCTTTGACACCTGTTAGTGATAAAGTTGCTTTTGAATCTGAGGCCCATGTTTGCAGCCTCAGAAGAGGGGAACCCGTTGGCATTTAAAAATATCTGTGTGCTGGACAGATGCCCACAGCAGCAATGCGGGTTTTAGAAGCATGAGAATGACCTCAGCCTACACACACACACACACACACACACACACACACACACACACGCACGCACGCACGCCTACGCACACGCGCACACACCTACACACACACACTGATGCTTTCAGAGGAATTCCTGACCGAAACACACAGCTCCACTCTGAAAGGCTGTAGTTAAATGTTACCTTACAAGCTGTTAAGTAACCACTTCATGAAATTATGCTGAAATGCTGCCTATTATTACGGTGCTTTGAATTATGAAAATGTGCAAAAAGGGCGGCAGTCTTTCCAAACTTTCTGATATATTTAACTATACAATTTATGTCCAAAATTCTCTTTAACCAGGCCTATGTGAGCAAAAGGCTATACAAGACGTGCAGCTTTAGACACAATGAGTTATAATGGCACACAGACAAGCATCAGCCCTTCAGAGCCTCCTCGCGCATTTCAAAGTTATTGTCATGTTTTATAAATATTTTTTGAATGATTTACGAAGGGGTTTGTCCAGCGCATCAGCGTGCTGTTGCAGGGAGTGGCATGTTTAACAGGCGATGCACAGTCGCATTCACCTCTACCTCCATTGCATCCCACATGGACTCGGCTGAAAACAACAACAAACCCATCTGATTGCGCATCCTAATGTTATCCTCCGCAGAGGGTCAAACCTAAATCATTTCCATTGCGTAAAAATTGCGTTCTCTTACCTTTCTTTTTTTTCCCCCTATGCAGCGCCTCTTTCTCTTATGCAGCGTACACGATCCACAACTGGCTCCTCCCCATCCAGGAGAGAACAGTAGCACAGATACCGTCTCCTCCTCTTTACTGCCGCACAAAGAGCGGATCATGGGATGGACAAAGCTGCAGAGCGAAAGGGGCAAAGGGGGGGGCGGGTACGGTGGTCAAGCCCGAGAAGGAGAGGGGTCTTCGAGCCAGTGGCAACCCAGTGGCTTTTGCACACTGCAGTGACAGCAGCCTGAAAAGTGACGCAGAATCCCAGGATCCCCTATCTATAATTCCCACACCAGCTCCATAACAAAACACTCTGAACCCCACAGACTTATGCCTGCTGTTCCAAAAATAGCATCCGCATTGCTGAAGTTGTAACACCCCTTGAACCTTTTCACATTTTTATTTCATTACTGCCAACTTTTCAAATTGTATCCTAGAGAGGCTAACACAGAGTACTGCACAGCACAGTTGTGAAGTGGAAGAAAAAAATATGGTTTTATTAAAATAAATATATAAATAAAAAAAAATAAAAACAAAGCCATACTTATCCAACTGAGGCAAAAAACATGCCTACACTCAGAAGCATAAGCAAAGTGAGCTGCTGCTTATGGCCCTCAGGCTAGCAGAGGGGCCTCAAGATGACTTCTCATTTTACAGAATGCATATCTCCACGACCTCAAACTCTTTCTCCATGTTTCACCCATCAAAATAGCATTATATAGGCTCTTCTAAGCTGGTTTATGTGGTTATGCCTGTCATTTAAGTTCCCCTTACCAGTAAAGGGATGTTAATGACACTGGGAATTTGAAGAAACACAGCCTTGTTAGAGATTCTCATAAACCTCCACTTTGCTATCCTTGAGTTGTTCAAACCAGACCAGATATAGACAGCATTTGATCATTTTGCAGTTGAAGATGTGTTCAAAGTTCTTGCAGTGTTCTACTTTCACCCTGCTTCAAGCCTCCTTGATAAGCTGTTGTTCAGTTTTATCTGTAGTATTTGTCTCTGACCTACCACAGATAACAGAAGTTGCTGCAATGCTATCTATAGTAAGAGTACTTTAGTACAAAGAGCAAAGTAGCAATGTTACAAATGCACTCCAAGTCATAAGCCATGGTATGTTTGTATTAAATTATTTTGTATTGTTAAACAGTTTTCATAGAAGTTAAAAATAAAAATGGCCTACTGTCTTGTTCTTGAGATAGTTTGTTAATTATCTCAAGATAACCTAACCTAATTCCATTTGAGAATTTATTTGCTTATTTTGAAAATTATAAACAGACAATTTCAAAAGTGACTTTACAGATCTATTTTCACGAGGCATCTTTGCAAGACCTTTAACCTTAATTGCATAACTTAAGTCATCGATGTGCTGCACTTTAATAGGTTTAAATAGAATTAAATCCATAATGTGTTTATATTTTTGAGATTTGCATACCCGATGTGTGCCATATGTTATATCATTCACATAATCCCCTAATCTAATTTGACCAAAATATTAACATTAGTTAACAGATGTTGAGACGAGAGAAAGCCGTCGGAAATGTTTTTCGAATCGGAAAGAAAATGTTGTTGCACAATAGTCAAGATTCATCCCGCCAGGAAAATCAAAACATCCGGTTTGAACCACAAACCTTCAAAATAAAAGACGTAACCATAGAGAACAGAGCAAATGTGAGGACGAAGCTCTTGCCAGGTGAGATCAAAATCAAACTTTTTGAGCTACAAGCTACGTGTTAAAGAGAAAGTAAGATATCGACCAGAAAAGTGAGAATTAATGAGAAAATGGGTGGAGCTGCATATTGTATAATTACCAGTATACCAGGTTATAGTTATTCTACTGGCCATTCTATAGTCAAATAGAATGCCTATAGTCATTCTATTTGACTATAGCCAGAAGTCAGATAGACTGACTGAGGTAAAAGCATAATCATGTTAGAATGACCTAGTCAAAGTGCAGACTAAAGTCCAATTAGACTAATTAGATTAATGTTTCTATACAACCTGGTCCTTGTTTTACAAATAAAGTGTGCAAATATTAGTCTCCAGTTGTGTAAAGTTGGTAGGGATTTTTCAAGACGAGAACATTGAGTGTTGTGATTCCAATTAAAAGTAGTTTTGTAAAGCTTTTGACTAAGGGAGGATGAATACTATGTTCTACAAATGTTCAATAGTAGAACATTTTAAAAATCACATATTATATACATATTCTACATTAAACACATCACCCCCAAAGAGAAACATTGTGGTGGCTGCATCATGTCGTAAAGATGCTCAACTTCAACAGGAACACATAAAAATGTTATTAAAATTGCTAATTGTAATGACAAAATATAAAAAGTTTTGAGGCAAATGAATGCACATAAAATGCACTCTAAATTTGAAGATGGATAATTTGGATTAAGGGTGTTAAATGTATGTAAGTAGAATTATGAAATTTTTGTCTGGACTAATGACTTACACTAATAGATTTACCATCTTATTTTTTTACGTTGGTAGAAGGTACAAGAATCACTATTTCAGGTTAAGGGCTGAAGGATAAACAAAAAATTATATATCAAAGGTAAATTTTGGGCAAATTAGAATAATAGTTTTCTATCATTTCCCCCAAATATACCGAGGAAAATCACCACCAACGCAATTAAACAGCATCTAAAATACAAAGTACCACAAAGTTTGAGTGTTGAGTAAAAGAAAGCTGACTTGTTTTTATTCTGAAAGGCAAAACCCGGAAGTACTGTAGTAGTTGTTCTTACCGTTGGCTTGCAGGCGAGTCAGAAAATCAATTAAGTTATGAAAAATACCATTAATTGCCTTTCTTTGTCACCGCAGCCCATGAAAAAATGGCGGATCTACAGATGTCGGGTGTTTGAGGAAATATTCTTCTCGTCTAATGAACAATTTACCGCAGATAAAAACCTTTCCCCTCGACTGGAATATTTACGGTATCTAGGTAAGTTAGCTTGATAGCTAACCAGTGAAGTTGACATTAGCTATTCGGCTAACAATGTTTTTCTGCTGCTGAAATATTCACTAAAGATGGTTCTTGTTAGTCATTACTGCACAATAACGAGGACACTTTTAATTTTAGCCTCTCATTGGACTGCTTTACAGCGGACACTGAACCGTTGCTGACATTTTTTTTTCTCATGTTTGCATTGTGCAATTGTGTCCTGCAGTAAATAAAGGCATTTCAGCTTTGTTTTACTGCCTGGCACATGATTTGTTAATGCTGTATTACAATTCCAGAGCGAATCTGTTAGCCATTTTTGCTCTAGCATCTTAATGGCTTTTGTTTACGCTCTGCACATGCTCCACATGGAAATGAGAATGCGCCCTGCAGTGGCTTATACCCTTTTTTCAGCTGTTATGTTTCAGCTTTGTTCATTGTAAAATGGTAACATAAACTACGGGGGGGGAAAAACTACTCTGACATTAAATTGCCTTCCCAAATCAAGACTATGTGATCACTAAATTGCACTCTTGAGACCAGGCAAGAAAGACCAGGATGTTTATTGTTCTCGACATACACACGGATATATTTATATATCATGAAGTCAAAATTTGTTCTCTTGAGATCATTTTTTGTTTACGTTTTGTAAACAGAACTCCAAGTCAATTTTAGTTAGTTAAGTTTATAAATTAATGGTCCTAAGATGAATCTAAAAAAAGAACTTTTTTTCTCTTGTTCCAATGTAAATGAAAATCTATCCATCCATTAAAGGACAATTTGGAATTACCAATTACTGTTACAGATTACAGATTATAGAGGCAACTGTTGGGTTGTACTGGGTGTAGTACGAGCAAAATGGACTTAAAAGTATCTTGTGATTTTTTTAAAGCATTTATTATAAATAGAATTAAAAAAAGTAGTTCTTCGCAACAGCTTGTATGGCTGGGACAAAAACAAAAATGAACAATCAGGTACATCAGGACACCAAATAAATTTAGTAGTGCAGTTTATTTGTTCAACCCCAGTATACTGTATTTAATTATACGTAGTTTTAAATATATAGTTTTATTCCTGCTCTCATGGAGTCAAGAGTGGAATTTTATATATAGTTTTTTTTCTATGAGGTCAGGAAACCTTACAGACTTTATTGTTGTTCCCTTAAATATCATGATGAACTGTGTGATAGTTCCTCATTCCTGCCTGGTGGAAGCCAATCCTCTTCCCTGATCTGAAGTCTTAAGCAGGTTTTCTTCCAGAATCACCATGTGTTCAGTTCCATATATCTTCACATCAGCTTTGCTCCCCTCCATCCCCCCCAAAACCCCATTCCTACTAAAGATATTTATGTCCACAGCATAATGTTGCTCTCACCGTATCTCACCGTAAGGGACGTTGTGCTCATGGTCGTATGCAGTGTGAGTTTTCTTCAGCGCATAGTGCTTTGCATGCTGGCCGCATCAGCAAGGTTTTCTGGCCAGAAAACTTCCTTCTAGATTTTTGCTGTCTCCCCCGTATGGGTTGTTGCAAAATTTAACCAGGACCTCATATGTCTTATTTCAAACAATGACTTTAATCTTGATACTTCTTCACAAAAGGGTGGAAAAGTGCATGAAAGTTCTGCAGACAGCTTCTCTCTGACTTGAGCTGAAGATCTCTGCTCTCCTCCAGAGACAACATGGGTCTCTTGTCAGATTAATGCTCTCCTTCCCTGGGTGCCAGTTTGATTAGACTGCTATGTCTAGGTAGATTTGCAGTTGTGTCATTTTTTATTTTTATTTTTTTTCATTTTAGAATAATGGATTGAACTCTGTGAGATGTTAAATGCTTTGTATATCGCTGCATACATTCATCCTGCTTTAAACTTCTCCACAACTTTCTGCTTGACTGGTCTGGTGTGTGTCTTGGTCTTCATGATGCTGCTTGTTCACTAAAATTATCAAGCAAACATTGGAGGCCTTCAAAAAATTGTTTATACTAAGAATAAATTATACATAGTTGGACTTAATTTACTAATTAGGTGACTTCTAAAGGCATTTTTATTTGTACAGAAAAAAAAAAAACTCTGAAAGTTGTTAAGTTATGCACCATTACATGTTGGTCTATTCCTTTTCAGTAAATCATAGTTTGTCGTAGCATGACAACATGTGAAAAGGTTAGGGGGTACGGATACTTATTCAAAGCACTGTACGTACAGTAGAGCCCATTCAGTTTTTAGACATGAGTTGGCTTTTGTTTGTGTAGCTCTGGGTGATAATGTGTGCTGTGTTCAGCCATTGTGATCTTTTTTTTTTTTTTTAAATTGAACTCACCACATTGGAAGAATCTGGCTCATTTTGGAGGATTTAGAAAAAGTTGTTTAGAAATTTTTAAGTTCTGGACACAGTTTTTTCCACGTTTCACTTAAATTGTTACTCCCTAAAGGAGAATAGTATTCCCTACTGTAATGAGGGTAGCTCACTCGTTTATCAGGATAATGTGCCCACTAGGGATACGCAGTATGTCACAAACTTATTGTTATTGCAATGTTAATGTACATCTCAGGCATATTGCGAAAAACCGTCTGGACTGTAATAATCGTTAGCTAATTATGTAAGTACCATACCTTCCTGCTCTCCATGACTGTAGCATAATTGAGAGCATTTGATCATGTGGAATAAAAAGTCCAAGTTTGCTTGTGAGTGGCTTGACCTTCAAAACCTATTTAAGACATTGTCTAGGCCTTTAAATTGTTAAAATTTCAGTCCAGTCAAGCGTCTGTCATCTATGGAAGCTGCTGCAAATGTGTGGGTGCCTGATAGGACCGCAGACCTTAAGAGAGGGGCTTGGATGTTAGGTGCATGCGCACAATGACATGGTTGATTGGGGAATTAGATACTTTCAAAATATTTTATCCGAACAGATGACAATGAGCTGATGGTTGTGGAAGTCTGGGAGAAGACGCTGGACAGAAGAGAGAGGCTGACCGGAAGATGCCAAGAAAAAAACAGCAGAATCCACAGCCAGTCAAGTGTAGGTGCTCTATGGATCTTCTTAAAGTTGACTGTTATTGTTGTTTTTACATAAGTCATAAACAACAGAACCAGCATTTAAAACAGTTTCTATTCTTGATCCATGTCTTCACATCAAATTGACTCAAAGATCAGCTGTTCAGTTATAACTGGGCTGTTCTCGCACTTATTTAAAAACGACTTCAGAAAGGTTTTTAGAAGACGAGTCTTCTAAAAGACAGCAAACGATTTTGCTGTTTTCGTTTTGTGTTTTATCATTTTTGTAGTTTAATGTGAAATTTAAATATGACTACATTATTTATCTGTATTTTGAAGATGTACCTGATGTATGTTATGTATTCTTCATAAATATGTCAATATGCCCCTGACATACTGAGTTTTTCTTCTTTTTCTTTTAAAGATTAAGCACTTTTGTGTATTCTTCATAGTCTTTGTACTGCGTTCTTACTATTAGGAGAGGACTTGGTATTTCCATACGTGATTTCGTAAACTAAAAAGAATATAATCCAATCTCCCTGGTTGTCTATTGTGCTCTCTTTTCTTCAGCTCACCCAAACGTTTGCCCTTGGATTTAGTTCAGGAGACTTACTTTTTATGTCCGGTGAACCATTTCTGTTTAGTTTGGGGAGTTTTCTGGATCATTATCTTGGTGAAAGGTCCATTGAAAACTGGTTTTTGATTTCCTGGCAGAGGCAAACACACCAACGCTCTCAGGACCTTTCGAAAAGAAATCGGCCCAGAAGCAGGGGAGTCGGCGCAGAAATACAGCGCTGACTCCCCTGTCGGGAAAGTATCTTCTTTTAGCCCCACCTATGGATCTGTTTTACCCTTCAAACTGTTGCCCTTGGAAATTTGATATGTTTACCTGGCGTTAGTTGTTTTGATAAATCTCATAGTCTGTAATCCCTCAACAGCTTTAGTTACGTTTTTCAGTTGCAAAAGTCTGTTAGTGTGAAGTCAGTCTTTCCAAAATCTGTAAAGACTGTGAAAGTCATGTAGTGTGTCCCAAGCTTTAGTCTTATCTAAGTCTCAGTAGTATTTAGCAAATTACAAATATTTACATTTTGGATGGTAAAAATATGATTTTTCTCCAGGAAGAGATGGGCAAGCTACTTGTAATTTCATGAAGCCATTTCCTGTCGTAAGAAGATTTAACACTCATCTGCCTTTCTTGAAAGAGCATCGTCTCTTCTCTTTCCTATTTTGAAGAGTGGCAAACATAATTCAGTGTATCATGTCACATTTAGACCCTTTGGGGGGGAAAAGAAAGTCACAGATTACATTTCTCATCAACCTAAAAAAGGTAAAAATGGAAAATTTCTTCAAAACATTGCAACGTTTACTAGTATTTTACAGTATGTAGGTGCCAGTAATTTTGTTGACTTAAATTAGAGGTGTCATTTTTCTGGAAGAGTCAGTGTTAGATTATGAAACTGTAATAAAATCTTATAAAATTAAACTTTAAGGTGTCATCTGGTGTAGTTACACAAAAAAAGCAACATTCGGCCGCTGGTAACAGTTTTTGTTTACCTTAGTGTCTTTGGAGAAAACACCAAAGGCTTTATGTGTACTGTTTCAAATATTTAGAATCATTAAATGTATGATTTATTTATTTATTTATTTATTTATCGTTTCTGACCACAGTGGATTCTGAAGATGGTGTAGCTGCTGACGCTCCTGGAAACCTTCCCTTAGACACAGACTTCCTTCTAGAACAAGACCTTGTGTTTGGTGATGCAGATCACGACAGAATTCTAGGCTTGGAAAAGTTTGCAGGTTTGTGGGACTTTTATTTATTTATTTTCTTAGAAACTGAGTTTGTGTCTTTGTTTTTAAATTCACAAACTGGTGAAAAAAACAGTAAATCTGAGTCTGGTTTTATGTTGGATTTAAACATAAGACCAGGGTTTCTACACTGTCTGGAATACGGTGAGTTTGAATTGATTGTTTTTATGGTGTGGGTACGTATGGAAAAAAAAAACAACTACAGACAAATATTTGTATTTCCAGAATTCATCTTCTAATATTAAAACTCAACGTATCTCTTGTCTGGAGAAAATCTGGTTTAGCTTAACACTTTCCATTGCAGTCATTTGGTGTTGAAGAAGTCTCCACCTCTTGTAAGTTTTTAGGTGCTGCGTCTTAGATTACCAGTTGCAAAAAATAATATTCGATGTCAGATAAGTCATAAAAACTTGAACGCGAGGTATGAACATGATGAGCTAGGCTACAGCCTGCTAATGATGCTGAAGATGACTTCTGATTTAAAGCTAAATTTTAAAATTATAATGGTCAAAATTAAACTGAATGCATTATATTTAGGGATGAAAGTTATTGATTAATGATGATTTAATCTAAAGTTGACTGATAAATGATTGACTAGCGATCAGTTGATAAGCTGCCAATTCTTAAAATGTTTTCTTGTGTATGAAGCGAAAACTGTCTTCCCATAACAGAAAGGGCTAAATTTTTCATATTGTGCCAAAAGGTGAAAAAAAAAAAAATGTTTTAATGATTTCTCAGCCTTTGGGCAACTAATTAATTGCTATGTAATTAGAAGTTCCAGTAAAGGAGCATTTCAACGTTTACCGAAATTTAGTAAGGAGATCAGTACATCATATAATTTGTTAATGCCAGGGGGAAAAATACTGTCATATGAAGTGTTACTTTCATCTTTTGTGGTTTGAAACCCACAAAAGTTGTAAGAAGAATAGATGGCGGTTCACAGATTTCTTTCAAAGTCTTTCCACTTTTTGTTCTCTTGAACTTTGGATTCTACTTTGTCTCGTCTCACAAGCTGAAAGGATTGACACACGACCACAATGTTTTTAGTAATTTGTTAGTCTTTTTGTTTTTTCTATTTGTTATGCTTTCCACCTACACCGCTGCAGTTTTTGCCGATGGTGTGTAACAGGCAGCACACATTTCGCTGCATGGTTGTTTGTCAGACTGAGCGAACTGAAAAACGAGAAAGCGAAAGGAGGAGCTGAGACACGAACGTTATATAAGGGTCATAAAGACGGGACCATTACCATCAAGGACATCATCATAAGAAGGCATTTATTCATCATCATGTGCTGCCTCTGCTCCCGCTTCTCTACCTCCATTATCGTTTACCCCATCATCATCATCATCATCATCATCATCATCTTCTGCCCTCATCATCATCATCATCTTCTGCCCTCATCATCATCATCATCATCATCATCATCATCATCATCATTATCATCATCAGAAGGAGCAGCCTCACCATTGCAGTCATCATCATTATCATTAGGCCTGGTAATCATCCATGAGGGGTTTTCATGGGCCAGGATAAAAGACCAGCTCCAGACCTCCCCTTCCTCACTTTGTGCTTCAGCATCTGGAGAGGAAGGTGGTCTCGGTCCTGCTCGTTCAGCCCTCGAGAGCTCGGCATGTCAAAGCATTGAATTTTTTTACTCCACCATCTAGGAAAAATAGATTTTCTACCTCTAAAATACACTCGGCTTAGTCTGTGAGTATCATTTCATTCACTAAAAGGATTTTACTGTGAAGTGAGTCTTTGTCTACCTGAAAGTTGTTTTTTTTCCCTTTGCTATAAGTTATTACTTAAGGAACAATAAGGAAGTGAGTTTTTATGTTCAAAAATGTCATTACATTTACTTTTCCACCTCTTCTCTTTAATCTGTTTTTTTTTTTTTTTTTAAATCTGTTTTCTAATCTCAACATTGTCTGTGTAGCTGTGTGTGGCACAGTGCCACCCCTGTCCTGAATGCTTCCACTGTGCACTGAAGTTTGAAATGAATTCTGTGGTCAGGTTTTAATTTGAGAAACGGTGAAAACAGCTGAGCTTGTTTGAACATTTACATAGGAATTATCATAGCTAAGTCTTAAGATAGTTAGAGTGACATGAACATATTGAAAAGCTCACCGTAATGTAGTGAAAAGGAAGAGCTGGCTCATTTCACTCTATGCATCCACAGTGTTTGGTTAATATATGCACTGTCGGATTACTAAGAGTATTCCTATTCATTAGATTTTTCCTAATTTTGTCATGTTAGAACCATAAATGCATGTATGTAATATACTGGGGCTTTATATAATAGACCAACAAAAATAGTGCATTATTGTGAAGTGGAGAGAAAAAGAACACTTTTCAAAATGATCTAAAATTACAAATATTTCGTATTTTCGTATCCTTCTGGCTTTAGTAGAAGATTGGGATGTCACTGGGGGAGCTTCAAATCTCTGGTGTTGAAGAGATTTGCAGCTCAATAGTTGTTGTTGAAAGAACAACTATTAACCTCCATTAACATTCCACAGTTATGGCCTTTATGGAAGACAAGTAAGAAGTCAGCAGAGGTTGAAATACATTAAGAAATAGTCATGTATGTAGTTTTCCATTAGCCATAAAGTAAAGTGGCAGAAAGTGTTCTTGTTAGAAAAAAATTAAACTTTTATCATATGCACAAAAGACCGTATGACTTGGAAATTGCCGTTTTGTGACGCTCTTCATTCAGTTTGATCAAGCCTCAAGCCTGAGATGTATCCACAAATTTAATCTGTAGAAGTTGAAAGCTGAGAGGTGCATAACCAATAATTGTTTTAGTAGTACCCATGGGAAAAGGAATTTTATTTTTAGTGTATCAAAGCAAATTGATTAAAAACTTTGCACTCTATCTAGGTTAATATTTGTTGGGGAAAAAATTAAAACCCACTAGAATAGAATTGTGTGCTACCTTGTGTTGATCGATCGATCACAGAAAATCTCAGTAAAACAAAAACAGAAGTTTATGGCTCATAGGAGAAATTCAAGGTGTATAAACACTTCTTTAGGACACCCTAGATAGAATCATATGTAGTTTTGTACTGTGTTGACCTGGGATCCACTTTTATGGAGCACTTATGCAAACAGCAGTGCTCCATAGAAAATACTTTCTTAGTAAGGAATGTAAACTGAATCTAAAAAAGACTTTAACTGCATTGTGTTTGTTCTTCAAACTTTATCTCATACCCATGTTTTTGTTTTATTTTGTTGGGGTTTTTTTAATCTGTGCACATTTGTGAGAGTTGTATTCACTTTGTGGGCTTTTAGGGTGAAATGTGTTTGTTTTTGTTTTTTAGAAGTAGCTGCTGAGATCGGTTTCTCCGTGTGTCCTCTGGGTGATGAGGAGAGCTCTTCCTACAGCCAGCTCAGTATGGAAAGTGAAACGGACAATTCGCGCAGCACAGGTGACAACAGGAGGGAAAGCCAGAGCCGAGGGACTCAATCCGATCCAACTTTTCCTCCTTACCTGTCCTGTAGGGGATGCGGACAGCTCCGCGACGAACCTCTCGGCCCGGGCATGGACCTGGTTGGGCCTTACTGCCTTAGGTGTTGCAAAGCCTCCAGGGAGGCGAAAAGTTCAGACTTCTGCTCTCCTTTCGGGAGCAGTGGCGGGATTCGCTCCAGTTTCCAGATTCGTGCGGATTCCCAGCCTGATTGTGAGGGTTTGGGGAACGGGGTGGGTGACAAGGAAGAACTGTCCGCTGAGGACAGACTGCTCAAGCAGCACTCGTGCCACCTCTGTGGTTTCTCCTCTCGCTATGCCAACCACGTAAAGCGTCACATGAAGACGCACAATGGGGAGAAGCCCTTCAACTGCCCTCTGTGCACTTACGCCTCAGCCCAGCTGGTGAACCTGCAGAGACACTTGCGCATCCACACTGGGGAAAAACCCTACAAATGTGAGACGTGCGCTTTCGCCTGCAGTTCCCTCGGAAACCTCAAGAGGCACCAGCGCATGCATGTGCCTAATTTGCCCCAGATGCACTCTGCAGTGGTGAGGCAGGATGCCCCACCTCAAACTGTGTGTGGCCACAACAGCCTGAAGAGACCTGGGAGTGAGCAAAGATCCAATGAGGAAGTGTCTGGTGCTTCAGGTAAGACTTCCTGTCATTTTAACTACTGGACAACACAAAAAAAAAATCAACTTAATTGAAGTTGGTTGTAGCATGACTGTAATTAACTTTTATAAAAACATGTTTTTTGCAAGTTTGTTAAAACTGCTACCATATCATGTCAGCTTAACATAAACTATGAAAAAAATCAAACTCCTATGGCTTCACCCTGTGGTCCTACTGCCATCTGTAGCAATACACCACTTGGTCAGAAGCAACCAATCAGAGCCAGAATGAAGGGTCTTAATTTTGTCAATCAAGCATGTGTACACACTGCTTACTGTCTTCAAGGCACAGAAACAACTTAATGTTACAGGATGTTAAAGATTAATGTTTACTCGCTGTCATCAGCGGCCATTCTAGCTAGCCTGCGCGTTAACAGCAGGCTCTGATGTGGGGGAAGAGCTGTAGAGATCCTGGCTCTGATTGGCTGTTTCTGACTGGAACTGGTGTATTTCTGTAAATGGACCACTGGGAGGAGCCAGAGAAGCTTGATTTAAAAAAATATATATATATTTCACAGATTGCCTTTCTCATGTTATACTCTCAGTTTTAAAAATGTAGAAAACTTTTTTTTATATAAAAGTTAAATAAGGCACTTTAAATTGTATCTATAACTGTCTTGAAATATATTTCATATGACATAATAACCCACTTTGTAACTTTTTTTTTTCTTTTTGTTTTTTCAAAAGTCTCTGAGGTTGCAAGGCCAACCTCTAATCTGAGTTTGGGGGCCCAGAACAGTGACTACCTGTCGGTCTTTGATAACTTGAAGGGAGCATCTCCACCCCATATCCCTGCCTCCAACCCAGCTCCTGGCCACCAGCCTCCCTCTCTGCTGGAGATGACCGGCAGCGGTAGCAGCAGGACTACTCGAGGGGCCATGGCAGAAGGCGCGGCGCTCCCGACTCCACTTTTCCCTTTTACCTGCCGGCTATGCGGGGTCGTCTTGGAGGACGAGGACGGCTCTTCAGCCCAGATTTGTGCCAAGTGTACCCTTGAAATGCTGACCAAGGACTCCTCATCGTCTCCGAACAGCCCCGGTGAGCGCAGTGACAAGGTCTACACCTGCGCCGCCTGCCCCTTCCTCACCCACTACCCCAACCACTTGGCGCGCCACATGAAGACTCACAGCGGCGAGAAGCCGTACAAGTGCCCCCAGTGCGACTATGCCTCGGCGCACTTTGACAACCTCAAACGCCACCACAGGGTGCACACGGGAGAAAAGCCCTACAAGTGCCATCTGTGCGACTACGCCTGCGGGAACCTGGCTAACCTCAAGCGGCACCAGCGCGTCCACTCGGGCGCCAAGCCCTTCCAGTGCCCCGTGTGCAGCTACAGCTGCAACCAGAGCATGAACCTGAAGCGGCACATGCTGCGGCACACCGGCGAGAAGCCGTACAAGTGTCAGGAGTGCGGCTACACCACTGGCCACTGGGACAACTACAAAAGACACCAGAAAAAACACGGCGTGGCGACTGACGGCTGGGTGAAAGTTCCCATGATCGGCAACGACGTAGAGGAGGACAGGAGGAAAGTGATGGGAGGCGGCATTCAGACTCACAGAAAAGAAGTCGGAGCTGATATGCAGTATGTGCCGCGGGAGGCGGGGGCTGGATGTACACTCAAGCTGCAAACTTAAGGTTGCATAAATTCTAACAGCAAAACTAAGCTACCAGCAACTTGTTTTGATTGTTTTCACTGAGCCTTTTTATGGTTTTAACGTGTGTCTATCTCTCAGTGTCGCGTCAGATCTCTTTTATGGCTGCTAATTGTTCAGTAAGTGGAATCTGGCAGAGTTAGGAATTCATTTTCTCAATTTTTTTGATGCCTTTTTGGGTTGAGTGTTTATTTTCTACAGTTTTTTTTTTTTTTTCATGTCAAGATAAAAAAGGGAACTCCGTGGAAGTCCTCTGTCTCACTGTGCAATCAGATACTGATATTTCACCTTCACGCTACATGCATGTTGTCATTTGAACGATGACACGACCAAATATTGCCATCCTTGTGGAACTCCTTCCCTTATCTGCGCGAGCTGCCCTGACAAGTTATTAAAACATTTTTAATGCACAAGTTAGTTATTTTGGTTCATTTTAAACGTAAATGAAGTCAAATTGGTACAGAATTTGGTTGGTTCTTTTCTTCTAAATAAAATTTTTACTCTTAAGTGACAATTTTGTACCGACCCAGAACCGGACATTGCAGCTTTGAACCAGATGAGTTCTGGACGCAACTTTTTTGTTCTTCTTTGATTGTTTGTTTGTTTTTGTTTTTACTCAAGTTCAATCTCCGTTAGTGATATGCTTTCAGATTGCCGTATGTAATGCTATCAAAGTGCTATTTAATAGTACAGAAATTGTGTCTGTCTTTATGAATGTGCCAGTAATTTAAACAATGCTGCCCTCAGTCAAATAGTCTACTTTTATTCGTATTTTTTTTTTCTTTTTGCCAAAATCTCCTACACTTCGTCTGTAAAAGGAAAGAAATTTGTTGATTAAGACTTAATTTAACACCATAAATGCATGTTGAGCATGTTGATGGGCCGTCTTCTGCTTCCATTCATTGGTCTAGATCAATCAACAAGCAATTTTTACCCTGTGCTTGTTGAAGCTCAATAATTCTGACATCTATAAAGCTCCGTGTTCCTCTGAGTATAAGTAGATTAGCTCTTGACAAAATAAAGTTAAACTTGCTGTTCTATTACTTTAGGTGCACATTTCAGATTCCAGCCTTTAGATTGTTGTAACAGGGCATTTCCTCGTATAGCAAAATTTATTGCTCAGTGTTGTTTATATTGATTTTTTCGTTACTGCTGATCAAAAAGTGCCAACTTGAAACAAAAGCAATAAATTAAAGACTTAAAATGTGTATAGCTAATTGTGGAATTGGTCAGCATTTGTTCACACAATACTCAGCGTACTTCTTGCATTCAATTCAGACGCTTTCCGTTTTTGCTTTAAATTGTCCACACGCTGCTCTCTGCTCTTCCTTTGGTGCTCACTTTCTGTCACTTTTGGTGTTCGTTTCAGCGCTCCTCACCTTTTAGGTGTACTCATTGTTTGCAGAGCTCAATGGTGAAACCGGGTCATTAGCATCGACACAGAGCCAATAAACAGAAAAAGACTACAGTTGTGCTGCAGGCAATAATCGATCTCACATCCAGATTGATATGTTATTTTATCCAATGGTTTCCCTGTGAAATAGTTCAGTATATACCAGGAGCCATCCATCCATTATCTTCGAGAAAGCATTATAACCAGATCACCAAGCCGCCTCAATCGGCTCCTCTTGATGTAGAGGAGCCTATCAAAAAAGTTAAAAAAAACAAAAAAATCCAGAAAAGGGAAGACAACCACTAGCATATATATAAAACCGAGAAAAAGCACAGTATATTGCCAGGTGAAGCATTGATTTAAATACTTTACATGCAGCCTAGAGATTAGTTTTATTTGCAATGTTTCAGGTTAATTTCTTCTAACATATCAGTAATTTTTACAGCTTAGCAACATATGTCATTGATGAGTCTTTCAACGGAAGACCTCTGCTTTAATTTAGTTTGCTATTTACTGTGAGATTTCTTTTTCTTTTAACCTGAAAAGAGATTAATCAAATAGAAAGCATGTGAACAAGTGATAGTTTTATTTCTCTAATGTGGCTGTAATGCACATTAAAGTGCATTTTTCTTTGACTGTGCCGTGTCATTTAGCTGCCATGTTTGGAAAATAAGAACTGTGATTTAATGTTAAGTGTTTGTGAATGACTTTTATGCAAGCGAGACATTTTACAGGTTGCAAACTCGACATGTCACAATGAGCCCATGGATTTATATTTCCCGCAAGTGGGCGTTTCTGTTTTTACGACATCATTAATGCCTTAAATGAGGAGTTTGAAATAAATACCTGGAATACGCATCGTTGGATGTAAAACATCGAGCTAATTGTCTGGTTATTCTTGTCTTTGTTTTGCATGAAGCGTAGCATTTGGTCACAAAATCAAATGTGTCTGTTTTATTCATCACAACTATAACTTGTGTCAGTTTTTATGGGCTAAATAATCTCAATAATACAATCTGCATGTCTGGACAGATACATATGAGGCAAGGGGTATATTTTTTTTCAAAATAAAAATTCTAATGTTGAAAACTCTACTCTCCATGTGAGTGGTTAAATGGTGGTTAATTGCCACGGTTTGTAACTTTTATAAACAATGTGTATATATTATTTACATATTTATTAAAACTGTCACCATGTTGTGACAGCGAAACGTGACCAAAAAAACCTGAAAAATGTCAAGTTCCTCAGCCAATGCACTGTTCCCAGTCAGAATAACCTGTCAGAGCCACACTAATGTATAGCAGTGTGTACATTAGTGTACAATAATGCTAATGTACATGTTGCTGAATGTGCTAATGGCAGAAGAAACAACTTACCATTACAGAAAAACTGTTTACCTGCTGTTATCGGTGGCCATCTTTATGTCTGCAGATGGCAGTAGGACCACAGGGATTAGGCAGAGGAGCTTGATTTTTTCAGATTATCTTTCTCATATTATAACATAGTGAGTTTTAATATGTTATAAAAATGTTCATTAAAGTTACATACTGCAGTTTTAAGTATGAACCACAACAATAAAACCTAAAATAAATTGTTCAAAGAACCGGTTTCTTTCCACTAGTTTTGGGATGACTGCTAGGTAAAAATGATGTAAAGCAAGTCACACGGTCAGTGAATCTTTTGAGTTTATTTTAGCATCTGGACATCTGATGATTATTCATGAATTTTGACATTTATGTTGAAATGACGCTGATGAAAAAAAGAAAACACTTTTAAGATTTGGCACGTACACATTTACCAACAATCAGGATCTTGCAGCGCTGTGAACTCTGAAGTGACGGGAAAAGGAGAAAATAAAAAAATGACCTTTGTTGTTGATATTGACCTATCTTATAAAAAGCGGAGGGAGTAAAAAGAATCAAAGCAGCCAAAGGATGAAAACATTTACATCATTCGTCGTTCCAGTTACCAGTAAGAATAAAGCTGTTGATCCGTTGGCACTGATTTACATTTAATGGCCTCATAACTCACTGAGACAACAGCGGCAACATGATACTTTGTTGTTGTTTTTTAACAGTGAGATATGTTCAATTTGTTCAATACTCTATAGAAACTTTGTTCATTACAGCAACTCTGATTACATTAGCCACTTCGAAGCACCATTCTTTTTAATTAAAACATTCAACATGATTGAAACAACCAACAAATCACAATAATTCAAAGAACATTCCCCTCAGGATCATTTGTCAGAACAGAACAAGACAGAAAAATCACAATAAATTTGTAAACACTTGATTTAAACCAAGACGTCCCCCAAACATCATGTAAACATGATCAATGTTGGTCCATGTAGACTTTGTTTCATACAGCTCAGATTATATTTAAGCTATTTGATTACAATAAGCAATGATACAGATATTAGTACATATTCAGAATGCTTACTTGCAAGTACAGAATATAAAAAGTGACATTATCATAATTTGTTTTTTTATTTTTGTGCAAAATGCTTTAGTAAACTATAATTTGGCATTAATGAGAAACCTTTAAAAACTTTCAAAAAACAAAATAAAATGGATTTTCATGTTTTTACTGTCATGCTTGAGCCTCAGCTCAAAAATTCAGCTCAACTATTTTTAATACTGTGCAAAATGATGGGCTTGGTAAATGCAAGCAGCTCCACCAATTCGATTAACCTTCCATCACGTTCTGCAAGATTCTAGTTGTTTGAAATGTTTGCTCTCAACCTACGGTGAGTGACAAGTTAAGGCATCGCACTGCTTCTGAAGGCAGAAGAAGTGACACCTCTTCTAACTGGACTTTTTTTTTTACTAACTTGGCACAAGAGTAGCAGGAAACATTTTAGAAGCATGGTTTGAAAAGCCAAACACTGATCTATGTGGCAAACCAGCTGGTCTAGATTTTCTGTAGTTGTGAGATATATTTTAACACATTTGCTGGATCACTGCAAGCACTATATATATATTTTTTTTTTTCCTGTTCTGGGATATAATCACTAGTGGCAGGTCTGCACATTACACACAAACAAACATTTGGCTCTGGTTGGAGATGGAACATGCAGCCACTTGAAAGGTTTTCTTCATGTAAAAATCAATACGACTTAAAAAGTCTTAATGGAATGATTATAACAAAACTAATAGGGGCGAGTCTTTAGAGTATAAAAGAGCAAATGGTGGTGAAAGAGTAAATGGGAGCTTTAAGGCAGCAAGTTCTCTGGGAAGAAGCTACAATCTTGCAGACGTGGATGCCTCGTGTGGACCGCTCGGCTCAGTTCAGCTCGTGATCTTTGTTGCTTTAGTCGTTACTGGTGAAGTGAACAATGGAAGCAGGGCAATTTGCGCCTTACAGGTCATCATCGCCAATTCCCTCGAAAGCGTAGTTGCCGTGAAAGTCGTCGCCGCTGATATCATTTGCAGAGTTGGACGCGCTGATCCCTCTGAGAGAGACCGAATTCAGCTTGGTCTGAAAAAATAAAAATGAGTGGTTGAAACTTGAAGGGAAAAAAATAAATAAATAAATCAGACCTTTAGTTTGATGTCAAGAGACCAGAAAAAGGTCAGAGTAATACTCACTGACAGCTTGACAATTTGTTCTCGGCTCGGATCAGGGGAGTCCTGTGACCCCAAAAAAATAAGTCAAAGTGAAAAAATATTACATCCAGCATCTCGATCATCAAAACAATCAGCCTGCTATTCCATTACTCACCAGTAGAGGGGGAGATTTCACAGCTTGCTGACTGTCAGACCGATGGATGGAGCCATTGTGTCGCCTTCTCAGCATCTGGAAAGAGAGAGAGAGAAAAAAAAATACTCAAAATTATAGGAAAATGTATTTTAATGTTGGAAAATTTATTACTAATTAAAATGTTTGATGCTTAAATAATCATACAAAAATAATTTACAGTCATCAATTGAAAAAAAAAATAAGTAAATGATTTAATGCAAAATAATTAACCCAAAAATAAATGCTACCTTTAATTGTGTCCAAACCAAACAGTTTAATGAAATCAAATCCAAATCATTTTGCACAACAGAGAGGACGTGAAATGTATTTATGCATTTTTAACGCAAACCTTCTTTATACTGCCACCTGACTTCTTCACCATCAACTCATCCACCATAGACTGAAGGCAAGTGCTCATCATGATTGCCTGAAATCACAAGTACAAAGCTAATTTTATTAACAGAACAAATATAAAAAGGTACAGCAGTGGGAGTCATGACTCAGTCTAATATATGTAATTACAGGAACTCAAGGCCAACATGCCAAAGTAATAGCTTTTGTGCATTGAAGAAATCTTTCAGCTTTTCACACAGGCTTCGCCTTTTGAACAATTTCTTTATGCGTCAGCCGAAAACACAAAAGTTCCTACAAGAGATCTTTCCTGTCAACAGTCATCACCATCTACAATAACTCTTTGTAGAATCTGAATTATTATGAGTTACAACAACATTTAATTTCCCTTTTGGATCAACAAAATATTTTTGAATTTGAATTCACCTGACCAGCCTCCGCCTACCTGCTGGCTGGTGATGGTGACCCACTGGAGGCGATCCTTGCTCATTAGATACTCAAAGGCGAGCTCCAGCTTCACCTCACATTTTGTCGAGTTGCAGGGATTAGTCGTACCATTTGATATAGGGACTTGCTGAAGTTAAAAAAAGAACAGAACAGAACACCCCAATCTTATTTTGAGTTTATTTGTTCAAAATTCAATCCAGAACACAAGCACAACCTGGAATGCAGGAGTTACTCTTGAGACACCTCGTCTACATGTTTTCATCTACAATGTCATTTTTCAAATGAAATCCAAACTGTCTTTTTCTAAAGATCCCTGAAATCAACACTTCAAGAAGCTGAGCTCCTCACTAAGAGCATTTCCTCTGAGGAATGCTAATCAGACACATAAAAACACAACACCCAGAAGGAAAACCAAATGCACTAACACGCAAGCCGTTTACATGTAACCTGACATTCAGCAATTGAAAATGGCTGCAGTGCTGCACGAAATGAGATGCTTGAGATATTTTGTTGGACAGGAAAGGGCTCATTAAAATGACTTTGACCTCTCAGAGTGAGCGGAGGAATTAATCACCCCGCTGGGCAGCGTCGGGACTCTCTGTCTGTAATCAACCAGGCCAAGAGGCTTTTTAATTTTATGTGCTGCCATGTGTCGAGATCTGTGAGCAAATTTGTTACAAAATCTAAATACCATTTCTAATACCCGACTGCTCGCATATTAATGCAATACGAAAGTGAACCATCCCCATTTGAATACAGTGCTGCATCTGCAAATGTTGACTGAATTAATAGTGCCAATTTTTGTCAGCGCAATAGAAAGGTAGAAATTTCAAAGATTTTATTTGCTCAGTATTTGTCATTAAAGAATAGTTTTTTACTATTCAGGGGTTTCAGTTTCTATAACTGAAACCCCTGAAATGGAGCAGTGACCAGAATTGGTTGATTTTCAGTCAGAAATTCAGATATCTGATCGATTTTTTTGGTCACAAAAAGCACAATATCAAGGCGCTAACAAGTAGCAACAGCAACACTTTTTGGTGTGGAGGTTATTACTGAGTGAAGACTCAAAGTTAGCTATTTTTAGTACCAGCGAGGTGAATGTAAATGAGATAAGAGGAAGCATACATATCTAAGAAGCTATTTAAAAATGAAATAGTGAATCGTTTCCACAGAGGAATGTCTGCTGATCACTCAGCCTGATACTTCTGTTAGTGTGAAGCTTTACAGCAAAGCTGCTCTATGTTTTAGCTTTTAACCCCTATCAAAGAAATGCCAGCAACCTTTTGTAAATATAGATCAAGGTAAGAATCTACATCCTCTAAAAGTCCTCAAGTTCTATTAAGGTCAGTGTCTAAAAACAATTATTTCCCCATTTTTCCTATTTTAAATAATCTCAACAATCAAAGCCCCTGCTGTCAGCCTGTCTAACACCTGTTGAGTTGGTTATTGACTCAGAACCATCCACTTGGTTATTGCCAATTAACTGGTGGATCTGTCAAATTGGGTACTTTGATAATTTTACATGCTCCAATTTTAGGTGACTATTGGTACAACGCCTCAAAAACAAACAAAAAAAAAGTATTTTTTTCTTTGCTAGTATCCCCAACATTACAATGTTTCGGTTCCATCTGAATAAAAACATTCAGCTTTTCCTCTGTTCTTCTCTCTTTAGAGACAGTCAGGCAGAGTTTCATCTATAATCTGCAGTGTTTGTGTCACGCTCATTCATCTCTAGTTCTGTGCACAGAAAAAACATCAGAAAACTCTGTACAAGACCCCTATTTAGATCTAGATTCTGCCTGCAGCCCACCATTTGAGGAGTTCTGCTACAGGGAATACACACAAACCACTGTTCCCAGTTAGTAATGCTAATTAATTGTGCCTACTGCTAAATAAGATACAGAGAACAGTTTTGGATGTCTGTAATCAGTGAGTCTGTGTTTAACAAGTAAAAATCCTCTTTTAAAGCGGCTGCTCTCTATTAAACACAGGGTGTGATGTTGCCTCTGCGTCTAATGTCAATACTGATGGCTCAAAGCAGGGAGCCGAGAAAGATATTTTCCATACCGTATCTAGAAATATCAATCTGTTTATCTAGAGATATTTAGACCATAAAGTATTCCTCAAATGTTTAGGCATAACAAAATCAGGTGGTTTGGGGAATAAACTAACCACTTCATAACTCTTCATGAATGAGAAATTGCTTCCATGGAGAAGTTTGACTGCGCAGAAAGTCAATATTTAACAGGATGCAGGTGTGCACATGTTTTTCTTCAAAGATGAAGAAAAGATTTCATGACTAGGGTGGATTTATCTGCAGACTCGAACCCCTGGTGGGCCTCAAACTCAGACAGGTCAGGTTGCATTTTGGGGAAAAAAGGAAAGAAGAACAAGAAGGAAGAAAAAAACGGGAGACTGAGGTTTAAAAGATAGTTACGATTTGGCTGTGCTTTCCTAAATGACAAAACTTCAATATAAAGAGTAAAAATTAACAACTTAATCATGAAACTTGGCACTTCAAAGAAGTAGCAGCTGCTAAATGTAAAATAAAAAAAACAAAAAAAAACAGAAATTCTCAGTGGATTTCACAAACACGGGTTCCACTTACAGACGACGTGACTCGCCAGCACCTCATGCGCGTGACCTTGAAGCCTCCCTCCTTCATCTGCTCATTGGGCAGCTTGACGTGGAAATTGAGCTCATTGTTGCCGGCGCTGACAATGACTTGGCAGCCCTTCTCGGGAAAGTCTGTGATGCATGGGTCAAACTTTAAGTAGCCGTAATATTTCAGGGTCTGGCCAAGATGGATGAACTTAAGGAAACACAAAAAAACAAAAAGAATTTGAAACAATTAAATAGGCAAAATAAATCAATAATGGGAAAACCTGGGTGAAATGCAAATCAGCATCCACCAGAGGCAGTTTTGTCCTCAACAGATTTACAGTTGGACAACGTTTTTGAGTCTCAGCTGAACTCACGTGACATTTCAGTGAAAAATAATTTTAAAAAGAAGTCCTTACTTCTTTCTTGGAGCCTTTCTCTTGCAGTGATTTTAGCTGCCTGTGCTGGTCTTTGTTGACGAGAATCCAGCCTCGCTCGATGTCAGACAATGTCTGGGGAAGCAAGAGGAGGAAGATAAAGTCCTCTGAACAGAATAAATCAGACTGACCTTACTATCGCACTGGAAGAATTGTAAACTGAACTGTTCAGGTGGGAAAATATCCACAATAGATGGACAAATTCTTACATACAAAAGAAACCTTTGTCAACTTGATATCTTTCTTAAAATTGTAAATCAGCACAAGAGTTTATTACAATACATAAAGGTATTCTGGACTAAACAGGTTAAAACAAAAACAAAGATTTCAAGGTGCTACACAGACAAAATAAGCTGAAGTCAAGTTTGGCAAATGAAGGGACAGAGCAGATGAAGAAAAGCAGTTTTCCACCCGAGGACAAAACTGTTTAATCGTTTTTTTCCCCTCCATTTGGTTCTGGGAGCTGGCAGGTATGCAGTAGATTAAAAAGCAACAGATGCTAGATGGAAACACAATCAGGTCTTATCTAGGTTTTTTCTGTGCGCTAAAATGAGAACATCATTTGCATGATAAAGTTTCAAACTTTTCCAGACTGAAATTTCCTGAATTATTGATGTTTTTTCCCCAAGAAACATCTGCCAATGTTGATTACTGCAGAACATGCGAAATCCAGCAGACTGCAGGGAAGTAGCTAAACAGACTGACAGATGGTGTAGATAGATGAAATTATCATTCTAAGAAAACATCTTATGTCTTATATGAGTTTGTGGCTTAGAGCTCACAAGGTTTTCACCTTTTTCTATGAGCCAAGATCTATTCACAAAACTTTAAGGTGTTTGAGTAACAGTGCATTTGCCCCCCTTAGCCATTAAAACAAAAGCACCTTTGAGTAAAGAGATAAACTCAAGCTATAACGTGATTGATGAAGGAAAAAAATACAGACATCATGGTAACTATGTGTGTTTTTTTATATATACACCAACAAAGAAGAACGCTTATTTTAGGAAAGATACATTTTGTCATCCAGGCAGTAGGAAATGAGTAAAGTCTGGAAAGAAATATTTTTTTTTCCCCCTATGACATTACGTTCTTGTTTTATATTTATCCAGACATCTTTCCAGGCACTAGTGGAGTCCTGTGTTTTGAAAACAAAGCTTGGAGCTGGGCAGAAAATAATAGCGTATTCAGAAAACTTATGAAGGTTCTCACCTGGGCGTAAAGCAAATTCAATCCAACTCTGTTGTCCATTACATCACCATCATACGCCATATCCCAGTAGCTGATGAAAGACATTTTTAAAAGAATAACAGTTTACCATACAGAAAAACTTAAACCATCACCAACAATTATAGCTCATATTTTTAAGGGGAAAAAAATAAAAAAATCACCAAAAGAGAAGATAAATGGTTCAATTTGGACACTGATGTGCTTCAAAGGGGTTTAAGCAGATTGAGATACTTGCAAATTAATACTTGGAAGAAAAAGACACAAACAAACTCTGTTTAAAGACAGATCAAATGTTGATGCAAATAGATATGATATATAATAATAAAAAAATAACCGATTATGGATTTGATGTTTTCCTCTGAAAACATCAAAATCACTTCTGGAATGGCTTTTCTGTGACAAATAAATGTCACACGCTTGATTATTAGCCACTTGTGTAGCCTGCCTTCCTTCTGACATTTTTTGGCAATCCTAGAAAAAAAATTATAATTAAAAGGAGTCTGGAGGAACGGGGAAAAAAACGATAAATAAAAAAAATCATACTTAAAATTGATCATATGAAAGAAGCAATGACGTTTGAGCAAAGATGTGACAGCATCAGAAATTTAAGAGAGAAAGAAAAAAGAGCAGAACAGAATGAAAAGAAGAGAATAAAAGGACTGCTGTGGTTTTAGTTGCTATTCATACTTTATTTTTGTAACCATAAACATAAAAACAGTGTTTTGTAGACAAATCCTTTTCATTTTTATTATTTACTGAAGAGAACTTTCTGATCCGTTTTAACCTCAGCCTATAAACAGACCTGTAATCTCAGGTCTGTTTATCCTCCTCCTCAACTTGTTAGTTCTACATTCATTCTTTCCTCGCTAAAACTAGGTCAGCAGGACTGAGACTTTACTTCAGGGAAAAAGAAGGTAAACATCCTGTGTACCTCCAGAGTCCACAGGAGGCCTGGTAACCACAGAATAAACTCCCAAGGAAGTTAAAATAATACGTTGTGTTGACAAAGGGAGAAGTCACAGAGAAATGTGGATTTGTTTCAACCCAGGGATGTTTGCTCATGTCTTTGTACTTTTATAATATGCAGCACAAGGCATAGCAACTAAATATATTCAGAGTGGTTGAGGAGTTTCCAATATGCTAAAGAAAACATGGAGAACCTCTTGTTAAATGCAGTTGTGTTAAAACCACACAGCGCTTTTAATTCTTAGCTATTTCTGTCTATAGGTCACTCCTTCAGACTTTATTTTGTTAATTTTTTAAATAATTTTTTAAAGCCTTTTGTGGTAGATTTATTGCTTTAATTAGTTGAAGGACTCCATTTGAATCAATTTTACCTGCTTGTCTGCAGCTCTTATTTAGAATATGGCTAATGGGCAATCTAGAATACTTTACCTTTTTTTTCATCTGTATGCCGTTCCCGATTTTCATCAAATAGTGCTGTACAATTCTGGGAAAATTTTGTTGTTTAGTCTGTCCAAAACAAACTGTTCCAGAAGAGTTTTTTTTAATTGTACCTTTGGAAACCTAATCACGTTGATTTTATAAAGAGAGTACTTCTACTGGCTACCCTTCCTATGCACTATACTGTTTATTCTTTATATTGTCATGAACTTGAACTCTGACTGTGTTAGAGTTTAAAGTCAACTCATTACATTTTAGAGCATGTTGGAAACAGTCTAACTTCATTGTAAAATATACTTGCACTTCCATTTTTAAGTAATGATTCACATGGTTGAAAAACGAACATCACCTAACCTCTACTCCCAAGATGAAGAACAGTGGAAGTTCTTTCCTGGTCTTATAGCTGACATGTTTCCTCTTTTGTTGTGAGACACTCAGCCAGACCAAGTGTCCAAATTTCCACTATTATAATAATTTTAAATAGAATTATTAAATGATTCCAATTGCAATTCATAGTGAACAAATAAAGGGTGGCAGGCATCTCTAGATATCACTACCTCCTATTCTCTGTGCAGAAGAATGTAAATGTTTTTTATGCAAGTTTAAGACTTATTTGGGATTTTTTTTTTTAAAAAGTGTCAATTCAACAGGAAAGAGCTACAAAATTAGATCAAGCTGTCATGACAGACTTTGTTGGAGAAACTGCATACTGAACTGAAAGAGGAAGCCTGCAACTTGGAACAAAAGGTCATCTCATGTCACTGTGTTATCTTTACTTCTTTTAGGTCTACCATGAAAACCACTCTCTTTCCACCATTGATAAATATTGCCCAGTATATAAAACAAGTCTCTCTTCAAATTATCTGTCACTTTGAGAGCGACTATAATGACAGATTTGCAGCTTCACCTCTCTGGTTCAACACAGATATGAGTTTACCAATAACAATTTAAAATAACACTTTGATAACACCAAGAAAGAAACTATATCCTACTTAATTACAGGATTAGACAATCAACTTGGAGCACAGAGTTTTTCTGAATGACATGATGAAACAGAACAGAACAGGTGCTTTTACCTCTTCCGTAAGATTATGTGATAATCAGAGCTCTGCAGGCTGGTAATCGATACATAAGGCAACTCAAAGTCCTGAAGCTTCCGGACAACTAAGAGAGGCAGGAAAAAAAAAAAGAAACAGTGAGGAACGAGGCATCTTAAGTCTCAAGGACAAGAATAATGATGGCACCCATAAACAACCAGGGATGGTGGGACACCATCTGGACAGTTCCCAGCTGGAGAAAACCTGCAAGAATTCACATGTGTGTCCATTCTGCTGTTTTAATGCTGTGTTTATCCCCACAGGAAGGTGGGGCAGATCCATTTCTCCCTGTTCCACTAGTTTCACCACTTAATAATAAAATCCCCAACATTTCAAATCAGATTTTAGTTTAGGATGTTAGGTCAATTAAAGCGTTTTTAAGGAAGATGCATACAGAAACTAATCCTGGTTTATACTGATGCTGGGTAATAAAAAAAAAAAAACAAAGATATATTTATAGCCAAACCAAGCAGATAAAATAAGCACCAGAAATATTTCATTTTAAACACAAGATAGGTTTATACTGATTTCCAGGAACTTCACTATCTTTTAACCTAAGATAAGGCAAAATAAAGCATAAATGGGATAATTGAAATGTAACTCACATGTTAAGTTTCCATCCACCCCTTCTCGGACCAAGAAGAGACTAAAATATCCCACGAGGTCATCTGGAAGGTCGAGCTTTACTGCAGCAGCCTGATGAAAGATTAAACAGGTGAAACTTCGTTTTAAACAAAACATTTAGATTATAAACAATTTCATATCGTTTGTAAGTGAAATTTTAAAAAGCCACCATTTCTAAACCATAATGTGAGTATTTTGCCTGATATGCAACTCAGATGTACAAAGTTATTCTAATGTGTTATAGTTTTAAAGCTGTAGAAACATTCAACTCATGCATAGTTTTGGTACAATATGTACAACTTTGTTCTATGAGTCATACTCATGCAAGCAGAGGTTAACTGTGGTTAAGCTTTTATAAAAAAAAATAATCAGAGGGCAAAATCCACAAACTACCCAGAGGTGAAACAGAAATGACTTATTGGAACATTTATGTGCCAATGTGTGTTTTTAAGCTATGGGTTGAAGATTTAATAAAGAAAAGATAATAAGAAAATCATGATGTGCCGTAGACTTTAGGGAGGCGGATTAATACAAAAAGGATGTAAGGATGAAGTGTGTGTATTATTTGTCATGGTTTGTTTGCTGTCTTGACTTTCTGGTTCATCTATGAATTTTAGTGATTCTGGCTCAGGCACATTGATTGATTGATTCATGCTTAAAGCGAACTGGGAGTCTACAGCATATTCTCTGAAAAAAGGCCAGATCTGTAAAAGATCTGACACGAAGAGATCAAATTCCTGCAGACGAGGACACATGAATAGACGTAAAGCAGAATAAAACTGTTACCATCCCCAGATGACGCTTCGTTCATCAAGACGCCTGCCCCTTTCCTTTAAATTCAGTCCAGACACAGATGTAGCATAAGGAGAGTGCATTAAATTACGTTCTCCACTTACATCGAGAACGTCCTCTGTCTGATCTGAAGTCAGGATGTTGACCGTAACCTTCTGACCGTTAGACAGGCAGATGTCTAGAGCCACATCTTCTGTGGGAATCTGCTGCGTCTCCTGTGGGAGCAACACAAAACAATCCAGGCGTTAATTCAGCTCCATGGGTTGGCTGTGTGTTTACATTCCAGTCTTTCACAAGTAAAACCACACTGAGCCAAATACATGAAACACACTGCAGGCTGATAAACAGCCATTAGAGTTGGAAAGTAAGAACTTTCACTTCCCGGGTAACTACAGTTCTCCACATCTACTACAGTTGATTTCTGTGTTTATTAGGAACAAGAAGTTAAAAGGCTCTGGAACATAAAAATATTCTGCATCCTTCAGCACCATTTATTAAAAAACTTAGGTCAATGTATGCTGTATATATCCGAGTCTGTATATGAACTATTAAAAACTCACAACAACCCTGAAATTGAGTACATGTTGATATCATTTTAAAATCTCACCTAGGGTTAAAACGATTAATTGGGATTAATCAATTGTTGAAATAATTGTCAACTAATTTAGTAATCGATTTATCATTAACTGGAGTATACAGACTCAAAAAAGCAACTTGCTGAAATAACAAAATACTCAGTAGTACTTAAGCCAAAATTATAGAAAAATATATACGTTTTGCTTCAAGATAAAAAAAAAAAAAACTTTAATATGTTCTACACAGAATTCCTCAAATGACAGGGTTTTAGCTTCACCAGGGTCAAATTCTGAAGAAATTAAATCTCATAGTAGGCACCTTTCGCTATCCATTTATTAAATCAGTTAATCAAAAAATAAATAATAAAAAAATATATTAATAGATCAGCCATACACTGTGTTGATGTTCAGAAAACCAAAAAAGGCTGAGCTTTTTACATGTTGATATTAGAAGCATATTTTCTTAGCTGCAGATGCTTAATTTGCTACAAATAATCAAGCATTAACTAAAGGAATGCTGATATTGCATTTTAGGCAAGAAATAAATATTTTTTTTATCCAATTATTCAATAGTCAATATAAATCAAAATAATAAGCATGTACTTAAATAATCACTGGTTTTAGTGCTGAAGTCATCACGGTACAGAGCTGACAATGGGCTATGCCTTGGAGAAATCAATAAAACATTAACACACATGATGGGACTATGTGAGCTTCTGACTGTCCCTGAATTAGATATTAAAGATGACAGCTCCTGCTTCTTCAGCCCTCAGGCGGTCTCTCATCACCTCCTCTCAATTATCTCTCATCTTGCCTTATCCCTCTGCGGGGAATCTCAGCCCCCCATCAAAACTGCAGATGAAACGCCTACAGTGGGAGGTCAATCATCTTGTATTCTGCACCTAGAGCCCTCTGTCTGACTGGCAATGTGCTCAAACACTTACTACCGTGGTGATATAAGACTGGGTGTACGTGGCTTTGGACAAATGAATTTACCCAAGAAGGTGAATCACAGTCTTGCAAATACATGTCACTCTGAGTGTGCAGCCGTATAACCTTTCATTTGAAATCTGTTTATGCTCTTACGCTCTCAATTCCTTCAGCTCATTTTCAGGAGCTGCACAAAGAGTTTTTTGGCAGATGTCATCGAGGATGAATCATCAGATTCACCCTTTTCTATTTGGCTATGACGTACTAGTTCAAAAGGATCCAGCTCCCCCACATTAAACAATTATGGTGACATATTTGCCAAAAGGCAGATCTTGCTCCAATTTCTAGCAGCATGCAAGGCTCATGTCATCTGACACATCTTACCCATAGGTTACATTTGAGAAGGTACAGCTACAACAACAGAACAAGACATAATAGTTTCTGCTACTTGAGACGAAAACAAAGGAAAAAAAATCCATTACTGTTGAGGCAAAATGATGTGGCGTGGCAGAAACAGGATGAGTGTAGTGACAAAAACAGAACACACCAACCTGCTGTGCTTTCCTCAAGAAGCTGTTAAAAAGCTCACTGGCTCCTAGCAAAGGATGTTGTCGAACTGCAAAAAGATGACAGAGGACAAAACTGTGATTGCAATTAATAACTAAACTCTTTATTCAGCTTGGGTGATTTCTGTCAGCAACAGAGAAACATGTTTGATTATGCAAGTAATTAGTCAAGTGTGTTTTCAGAATGTTGTCAAAACATGTTTAGGTGGGGAAACTTCCTCTTTTCTTCTTAAATCATGATTACTGTACTCTCATTATACTAGCTTCTGCTAGATTTCTGTCAATCATTATTGGACATTGGAAAGAAAAGAATAAAAAAAAAAAAAAAAAATATATATATTGTATATTCAATTTCTAAAATAAAAGATTTTAGTTGCAAAAACACTCAAGTATTTACTTGCCAAGCTTCTACAATAGTGAGTGTGAGCGTGACGGCCCATTAGCCATTATCCTTCAACAAATTAGTCGAAACATTTGGCCAAATGTGAAAGTTTGGAGCCCTCTGAGTCAGTCAGAAGAGGTTGTGTTTACTGCAGCCAAGTTTCCATAACTATGTAAAAAGCCATGATGTAACCAAGTGGACTTGTGGCCAAGAACACCCTGCATGCGTGCGTGTGTGTGTGCGTGTGTGTGCGTGTGTGTGCGTGTATGCTCCCAGACTATGAGCAAACACACATTGGAACAACGCTTCGTTGTTCTGCTGTAACTGCTGGTGCTTGAGGATTAAAGTCGCTGCTTTGCACTGCTGCCAGTTCTGCATCTGTATATGAAGCAAGTTCACCTCAACCTGTTTAAAGAATCTGGATAATATGCCTGGAATCACACAAATATTTAATTTGGGCTTTGAAGAGAGTCCTTAAACATATCATTGGGAATATTTATAAATGACAAGCAGAGGGATAAAGATAAATAAAGGTAATTTTAGATCACAGATAATCACTCAAGGAATTAACTTGAAACTTTTTAAAATCTTCAAAATAAATGAGGGTCTCCATTTTTTTTTTTTTTTAACTCTGACCACATGTGGCATAGTTTGTTTGTCCAAGCATTTCAAATTACTTGGTACTGAGATCAGTTTGTTCATAACTGAACTCTCAACAGTAAAACCAGCTCTTATAGTAAAATATGAATTTTCACAATAACAACAAGAATAATTTAAGTTGTGTTGTGTGAATGGTTGGAAAAGCTCTAGCATTAAAGCACGGAAAAATTACACCACATTTCATCAACACTACACTTACAATGATATTCATGATGCTGTACTTTCCATTTTTATTGGCTGCAACAGATATTTTGTGAAAATAAGAGTTTTAGCAGATCAGTTTTAATGTGATACTTCAACGCTTGTTAACTAGGTTACAAAGTTACTATTGTGTTCTGACAAGTCACCTAAAATAAGCTCTAGAATGTGTTATTAAATATATCTTATTAAACACATTTCAGTGTGCCGAGATGACTTACAGAAAATGTTCTTCTGCATTATAAATTTAGCTTTAAAACGTCACAAACTTCGTTGACTTGTGTTTTAGCTGCTTTTTGCAGTTTACCCTCGACGCGGTCCAGGGATTTCTGAGCAAAGTGCAAAGATGATCACAGAGGAAGATGAAACAACTAGTACAGACTCTCCCTTAAAAATGTTCTTGTACAAAATGAAAAAAATATTTAAGAAATGTACACAAAAATAGGTTCAGATTCTTAAAAATGGGTTGATCAACACTTAGTCTCATGGTCTGCTTCAGATTAAGCAAAAGATACCATCAAACTGGTATCAGAGATCGACTTTAGTCAGAGATCAATCACTTAAAAATCAAATAATCAGTGACTCAATCCCATACATGATTGGATCATAACATTCACAGCAGAGAAACGGAGGTTGTGGTGCAACCAAAATCCAAACAGTAGTGCATTTATTTCAGTTTCCACATTTATATCTTATCTAAAATAAAACTTATTTTCAGTCAGAAATCCTGACAGAATAACTTACCAGCCTGCATATATTTCTCTAGCTGCTCTCGCCTCTGCTCCACCTCAGCAGGGGTCAGAGTGAAGATCTTCTTTGGGGGGAAGGTAGGTACCACATTGCTGCCATATTCTTTTTTTATCTGGGGGTGCAAATCAGAAGTGGTTCAGCTCAGACAGGTCTTAGAAACTCAGCCTACATAGATGGGCTTTTTACGGATAAACAAGACTATTTAGGGAAATTCTGCCTGAATCTTAGGGAAGTCAGGCGGTGACAGAGGCAATCTCTTCAGTTAAAATGATTCAAATTCATTGCTATAAAAAGATTGATTCAGGCTATTTGAGATGAATCACAGGTTTATTTTAAGATATATTTTTTTCAATAAATAGTTGTGAGTTTCCGTGCATACCACGCAAACTCACATCTGGATTCCCGAACGTCTGGTGATTCCAAGTTTACTTGGCCTTCCAGCGTCTTGCCTCATTTTCCATTTTCTATCATCTGAAAGCTGTTGTTTTAAAGAGTTCCAAGTCCTAAACTAAAACCTCACAAATGCAGAATCGCACACCAGATGCGGCCTAATTTCAGCCTGTACGTTTCCTCAGGCAAAAACTGTACATCCCAATTATCCTTTGGACTTAATTGACATGTTTTAAGACTGTAAAAGCACCCAGGTCCTGACTCCCACACATACAGCAGCATGGTGACAAAGGACCGTGGTAAGTGAGTGCAAAAGGAAGGCTGTAAATTTATACCTCAATATACCTTAATATTACCTTGTGCTATTTTCAGCTTGACAGAGGAAGAATAGGTTGAACGTACAGTTAAGCTCTTATATCTGCAGAGAAAAATCTCATGAACACCCACCAAAAAAATCTGACCTGCATGAATACGAGCTCCTTTAGGATCTCTGGAGCTGAACTTGACTGGTTTTCACCAGTTTCCATCTAAATATTTGCACCAAATATTTAGACAGAGAGCAAACCAGTCAGCCAATAAATATTTAGAATTGCTTAACAGCGACGGTAAAGTATGCAGCCTGTATTCACTTCAGTGTTTTCGGGGTCATGCATTCAACATTAGAAGCCCTTTGGGGTTGATGCTCAGGGAAGATTTGAGCCTGTCTCTTCCATACCCTGTTACCAGGCAACAGCAACTCTCAAACAGGAGCACACAGATTGTAGGATAAAGATTGTAAAGTTTAGGCTTCTTGCCGATTCATTAAATGTTTAGAAATACAAGACTTGGGTACACATGAGTTGATTTTAACAACCAGACTAATTTCTTACAGGCTTTTCTTTCCTGAAGACAATTTGCAGCCAGAAAGACGTTTTCCTGCATAATAATTTTTAACTAATCCACTCAGAAAAAAAACAAAGAAAAACGTTTTTTTCCCCCCAGATTAGGTTCCTTTTCTCAGCAGGTGACATGTAACTAAGGCCAAGTACATTCCTTCCACATGCCCTACGTAATTCTGCCATTGAACAGGCAACAGCTTTCAAAGAGGGATGAGGGAAAAAAAGCACAAAGCTTTAACCAGATTTAGAACAAGAATACAGCATAAAGAAGTAGGAAAGGTCACAGAGTGTGATGGTATTTACGCTGCCTATGTGCCACCTAGGAGGAGGGGGCATTGTGACAGCAGGAGCCTCACCTGTTCATGGAGCCCGAGGAGTTGGCTGTAGCGTACCCGACAGTGCAGCACGCCGTTGACGTGGATGTTGTAGGCCTGCAGGTGGAAGCACAGATCCAAATGAAAAAAAAGAGAGTAAAACGTGAGAAAGGTTGTGTAAATAAAGTCCTAAAAAGCTTTCTAAAAAAGATGAAATTGTAAGTGAAGCAGAAAGACGTTTTTAAAAAGTACAATTTCAAAACTGTTCAAATCTTCCATCATAAAGCTAAAAAGCTAACATGTTTCTTTAAATGAGATGCCAGAGATAATGTCCTTCTCCGCATTTATGGAGCTCAGGCAATTATTTCCTCAAGGTTATCTTACTGAAAAATCTCATGCAGGTCTGCGTCTACTGCATGACTTTGTTTTTTTTTTTGGCAAAGCACTGACAAATGTTTCTGCCAAGGAAAACAACATGATAATTAAGTCACAAGTAGCAAGAACGTGTTCAGGAACTAGACGACATCCTACACCTTAATTTCACCTCTCTCTAACATCTGTAACCAAAGTTAAATTTCTTGTTTGGGTGGACAAACTTGGAGTTTTGTCACCCCTGTTTTTATTGGACCAACAAGTCAAGACAAGCATAAAAATATTTCAAGATGTTAAACAAGAAAAAAGCACACTTCTTTCTGTGTTCCAATAAGCAGGTGTAGCAGCGGAAATGCAAAATTATTTGCTTTGGCAGAAGTCCTCACTGAAACCCCTTCCATAAATAAAACTCCCGGAAAAGATGATCACTCTCAAAAAGCAAAACAATTCATAGAAATATCAGCCGCACCCACAGAGGTTACACCAACTCTAACTACAAATGGATTTATCCTCTTCGGATGTGAGGAGACTAACTCTTTCCTTTCCTATTTTGTCTTAATATTAACAGCGGATCACTGCAGCTCTGACTGCTTCTTAATGAGATGGTGAAGATAAATTTGCATCCAATTATTTTTTATTTTACTTTAAAACATTGAATCCACTGAAAGCCAAGGATATAAACCAATACTTGCTTCTAACCTAGCTGCTTAGGAATTTGAAGGGGTGTAAACAAAACAAATGGACACAGTATCAAGGCAGGAAGTAAGAATGACCCTGCATTTTTTTGTGTACAATAAGGACTTTGGGTAGATTCAAAGGGCTGCATGTTTTTCCTTGCACAGATAACCCAATTTTCTTTTTTAACTCCAATCCTAAAATCATCTGTTAACTTGACTTTTTAACTTTAGGCCAAAGAGATCTTCACCTTATAATCATCCTCCTTTGATTTATTAAAAGCTGCTGAGGCTTCAGAAATAAATGCTTTGATAAACCTTGAAAATTGAAAACAACAAAAAAAAAAGCATGATCAACTTAAAAATTGTTTTAAAAGATTTAAATTAAGTAATTCAAAATTTAATTGAGCAAAGATACCTAAATAAAATTTCTCCCCATTATTTTAATTTCTCTGCAACTGAAAACTTGTTTTTTGCAAATCCAAAACTGAACCTTTGGTGTTTCCTTGAACGACTACAACGCTGTGAATCCTCTGTGACTCATTTTGCCTGTGGCAGCTTTAAATGAACAATGCTGTCAACACACCATACAGTAGCACTTAAGTTTACTTTTTACACATCCTCAGACTTTTTAGGACACTAACTGTAAAAGCCACATGAACAAGGAAAACAAAGGGCACCAGAAAAAAAACAGGAAGTGTGAACAAGTGGCCAGTACTTGCAGAGAAGCAGACATAAAAAAGTGTGCCTTCTTAGTCTACAAAGCTTAGTGCAAGATCTGCATATTTTGTGCCCAACTAGTTCCAATGTGCACAGCACATCTTTTATTATTATAATCAAGCAAAGTCATTTCCTGAAGGCTGGTCACAAGAAGGTCACAATGACAGTTGCAGGACTGTCAGTTGGAGCTGAACTGCAATTTTTCCACTGCTGGGCAAGCAGAAATTGTACTGAGTAAGGTAAATACAATACAGGACTGACAACACAAAAGGTTCAAAGTGGAAATTTGCAACAGTTTCTATTTGGAAAACAAAATCCATGGAGAAATGCTTGATATTAGATCGAATCCTTTAAAAGAAAATGCATAAATTACTTCTCGTCTTCAGGTACAACAAAGGTAGTGATTGTCAATATGAATAAGCTCACTCCAAAAATCTTGTCTTCTCTTTGGATCACATGTAGTCACGATGAGAGGTCTTAATCTGCAGGTGTTTGACACTGGAACCAGCCAGCATAAGGCCGTGAGAACAGCAGTCAAATGCTGCAGCTGACATTTTTAAACCACCTGGAAAGCATAAATACATCTGAGAAACCCACGAATCATGAAAACCATTCAGCCTTATAACACAAAATACTTTGAAAGGTTTCTGAATTAATACTGCTGAGATGTCTTTGAAAAGGCCCAGAAACTGCCTTACATTAGCAGGACTGTTCACTTAGGAAAATGTTGGACCCATGCAGTGGGAACAGATTCAGAAGTCAGTGTCAAAACAATATGACTCCCTGCATTGCTCAACCACAATGGACTTCTACAGTGCTCCTTTCAAATAGTTTTAGAAAAATAACCACATAGATCTCTCCTTTAAAAAAGAAACACACAAAAAGAAACACACTGGTTCTGTTGAGTTATTGAGACTCCTTAGCCTTGGCAAATCTATTAGGAGACTAAATTAAAGCAATGCTGGCTGTGTTTTCTACTAAATAAGGATTTTGACACCATGGTAGCAAACCCCAAATCTTCTCAAAGTGCTTAAAGTGTAATATGACATTTTTGAAAGAACTGATGCTCTGTTGTGGGTCATGAAAAAAACCAGAGGCAGCAAAACTAAACTATTTTTAGGTTGTTTAACAGGCTGAAGCCATGTTACTTATAGCTTATAGGTGTTACCACCAGCGAGTCTGCGGTTGCCACGCCCCCCAACCCCCGTCTCAAATCATTGGATTTGTGAGGCCATAACTGGCTGTGCCATCTTATCAAAAGCAGCTTTTATTTGCTAATGCAGGTTGGAGTTCGAGTAAAAAAAACCTTGATCCTTATCAAGCTTAATTCTAGTTTGAACTTGTTTGGCACAACAGAACCTTGTTTAAATTACTCAAATATAAGGTCTTTCTTCCCAATAACTTGTAAGTTAATATCTTCAAGTACTTATATGGCAAAAAACCATTAACTGGCTTTGGGATCGGCGTTTATCGTATCATTTACAGTGATAAATTTTGATTTGATTTATCATTGTCATGATAATTTCAAATTAATGTTTTGAAAAAAATAAAAACTGTCCATGTTATCAGGATTGTTATTTTACAATTTTCTCCACTGCTTGTTCAATAAGTGTATTAATTAATACGAGAATATTAAACAGTTACTGTGTACTATTAGGACACCATAACATTAATTCCATCCATAAAATGGATTACACAAAATTACACATAGGCAAATATCATTAGGAGCACATGATAAGGGCATCTGTAAACATCCTTTGAAAAAGGTGTGTCTCGTTTAAATCACATACATTTAATTTGGGGTGCTCCTGAACTAAGAGGGAAGAGATTTCTGATGCCTTCAAAAAGAAAACTTTACCAGTTTATTGGATTACTGACTAGATTTTTAAAAAATCTTAAAGATATTTTAAAATCAGCCATCCCCTTGTACAAAAAAAAAAAAAAAAGAGTCTACAGGTGAAGAAAATCCAAAACAACATCCAAGCAAAATTAGATACAGCGGACTGTAACATGCTACCAACAGTCTCCAAAACGCCCAAAATGTCAATAACGGAACAACTACACTCTTGCTACTGTTGATATCAACATCCAACATCCATTCCTTGGAGAAGGAATGGAAAGAGATGAATTTTGTTGAAATGCTGATGGATGATCACTTTAAATGGGCTGTAAGTACAAGAAATCCCTAAAATCCCCCACATCTGAAAGTGGAGAATCTGGTAAATGGCAACAAGAAAAGTCTCACTAAAATAATTTCAACCAAAGAGGGAAAGATTAGCTGTTGGGCATATGGTGTCCAAACGTTTTGGTTAGATAAAAAACATTTTTTTAGATATATATTTCTTTATTTATCATCATTTTCTTGACGAGTAAATTGTTACAATTAAGTCACTTTCTTTGCCAGAGATAAAATAAGAATAATCAGTGATGGATTTGTGAACATTCAATAGAGGGTGTTCTCATTTCTTTTTGAAGACTATATATATATAATGTCTATAGTATGTTGAAGGCAACAAAGAAGTTCAAGACAGAAGAAAAATAAACATATGTTCCGAAAATGTTAAAACGTTTGGTGCACTAACGTTAGCCCGACCTGTAGCCAGCTGAAGTAAGCAATAACGGCATAGTTGGCAAAGCAGGAAAAGTTAAATACTCACCACATAGCTTGAACCATTCTCACCCGAACGAACCTCCGTTTCGGGTATGGAAAAATGCATTTTAGCTCCAAACACACCCTGTAGTCAGTAGATAAGTCCTTAAACGCCTCCACTGGAGGCTGGGGTGGCAAGCAAGGCACCACAGCTTCCCAACAAAGTCCACTGCGGTGACTCTCTGAAGCCTACGAAGGAGGAGGAGGAGGCGGCTCCGACACAGTCCGTTCGCCGGTTCGGAGGTCCAGAGACGGCGGTACCAAACTAGGGACGAAAGCCTAGCATTTTACTGAGTGGACAGCTGCTCATGAATGCTCTAAACTTCTCCCACGTCAGTGTTAAACTTTTCTGTCTGCTGTTCACACAGCAGCCATGTTTGCAAGTGTTGGGTAATTACACCTTTACTGTGCGCATAAAAAATGTCTCTTTCATCGCCACAAGTTATTGGTTAACAAAAATAAAACCACCCACTTTTAAAAACGGAGCTTGAAGGCATTCAGGTATTTCGGTTCATTGGCACAAGAGGATGAAGTTTCTGGAGAAAAGGTGCAGTTGGTTCCTGCAGTCCCTCAAGCGTCGCACACACAGCGGTTGGTGAACCTTCTCAAATGTGCGACAGTACCGCTGGTTTTGACTCTGGTGGCTTTCAGAGCTCCTCCGTTTGCTAAATAAAATCTACAATGTTAATATGCTGGAGAAATGTAGCAAGGGCCGCTGAAAACGCAGATGTGATGCCTCTACAACCTAGCCACTCCGTCCCCAGTCAAGGTATCCAGTGCTTGCCCGTTACGAAGCATTGCAACAATCTTTCTGGGCTAAACCATCTCATCCTGGTTTATAGGGGGGCTGCACGAGCGTCAAGATAGTACGTTAAAGTCGCCGCCATATTGTGAGTGACAGTTCTGTTCCACGTACAAAAAGGCATGCTATGACTGTACTGCCTGTCTTGTCGCTGTCCAAGATCTTCTTTTCCATATTAGATACTATCTAAATAAATGGGGGGAAAAAAAGGAAATACATCACAAATGATGATAGTACATTAGTTGTTCTGACAACTCATCTTCTGGACATGCATCTCAGAGGTTCTTGCTGGAATCTGCTTTAGACACTCTACAAGTTTAGTGGCCACTTACTACTGGCACCACGGCGTAGATTGTTGCTAATGATTTACTATTAGTGAATTATCGTCAGCCTTAAACACTTTTGAATGTTTTAACACATTTTTTTTTTTTTTTTTAAAGTGCTAATATGGACAGACCCTGATTAATTTGCACAAAATTAAATTGTCCTACAGCTGTACTTACACATCATGAAAGAGAACGTTGGCAGCCTTGAGGCTATGCATATTTCTAACACTCTCATTTGCAGATAGAGTTAATATTTATTTCTCAATGACAGCCATGAGTAGTACTAAAATTAACTTATATTTTTGTATATAAAATTATTGATTAACTTTTTATTGAATGTTAATTTTAGTACTGCTTTAATATAGAAAGCCCTATGAAGAACTGCATTGGTTCCCGAGGAGAACTTGACACTCACAATATGGCGGACGCATTGATCTACAGGGATAATGAAGCCAATGATCTAAATGTCGAAATAAGGCTTGTATTTTTCTAAATTATTCCCTAATGCATACTAAAGAAAATAACAGTTAGTTATGCACTTAAAAATTTAATTTCCACATGCCACATTTGCGAGACTTTCTGTTTTTTAGCACAATCCAAAGTGACAGCAAAAACCTGTCTAAACGAGTTACTTCTAAAAAGGTTGCAGTTTTAGTAAAATAAACCATAGACAATTAAATGTTTATGATATGTTAATATTCTCCTGTTTGATTATAAACAATCGCGAAATTTCTAAGTTAAAATGTTTTGTCTTAAAACATAAAAACATACTCTCTGATAAATCTTACACAATTACATAGCCATGCAGATCTTATTTTTTATTTTATAAGCGTCCCAAACAAAAGGTTAACTTACATGAAATCGCCCTTATCCGCATGCGTAATTGCGACGCAAAATTACCAGCTTCCCGTCACGTGACCACGTCATGTGACTTCAGTCAATAAAAATGAAAGCGCTTCTCAGCTGGTGTGAAGGTGTAGCTCTTATTTTTATCCTTAAGTTGTATTTTAACGCGAGTTATCAGCTGACTGGGCTGCAGGTAAGACTGGTGTGCTCCCCAATGGAGTAATGTCACAACAAATCCTGATATACCAGCTTGTTTTGGTGGGTGTATAGACCTTGTAGGGGTTGTCAGTGTCAGTTTGTTGTTTACTACTTTTTTGTGTGGCAATATAATTTCAAATCACAGGTATGCTCGCTCTGTGGTGGTACTGTCCAAAACAACACCTACGTGGGTGACTTCTGCTCTTCATCCGCTGGACGGATTGACAAGAGGTGCTGTTTAGCAAATGATAACTCAAGCGACCCTGAACGCATCATCGGGTATGACAGAAATATCAATACTGCTCTCAAAGTGAATGTTGCAAGACTATTTTATTTATTTTTTATTTTTTTTGGCCTTAAACGTATCCAAACTAGTACAAAAAATACAAATTAAAAATAAAGGGGTAAAGAAAACAACTAATTTGTTATGTAGAATTTCATAATTCACCTGATATTATCAATGCATCTGCAGGGAAAATGTGAAATTTTAGAATGAAGTTTTATTTTTAGTAAATTGTATGTTCATATTTGGTTTTGATTTATCAGGCTGGATTTATCCAGTTGTTCACTGACTCAAGTGGAAGACCTTTCAGGAGCATCCGCAGGGGTGATGATGTAAGTACACTTCTACAGTATATGAAGAAAAAAACATTCATTTTTTTCACGCTGTGGACACATTTTAACATGTAACTTCTAAGTGTTCTATTGTGATATATATATATATTTATATATATATATATATATCATTAAAACATAAAAAATGATTTTTTTGTTGGTGTGTGTATATATACACACACCAACACAAAGGCATGAGGCAAAATGAAAATATTCGTAGAGCCAACGTTTGCTGCAGTTAAAAGCCCCTCTAAATGCTTTCAGTCTGAAATATTTGAAAATGCCTTTGTAGAAATTAAGTTAAGCTCGGTCAGACTGGTTGGTGAGAACTTTGCAAAAATGCAATCATAAAACTTAGACATGTATTTTTTTTTCATCTTACAAATCAACATTTTGGAGCACTTCATGCTGTTTTGCTAAGTAAAACAAGTGTGAAGTTGTTCTGAACCATTTCTTTCAAATAATTATACAGTGCTGAGCAGAAATACACATATTTGTTGACATTTTTCACATTTAATGTAAAACGGTCATACTTATTCTTAGGTAGAACCAATATTCTTAACATTTCTTCCTTTGTTCTTGATAAGATTTTTTCTTTTTTTTTTTCAGAGATCTCTCACTGAATCCCATTACCAACATCAGTGATAAAGTCTTCCAAGGATTTCTTGACCTAAAATTCTTGTAGGTTTCTTTGAAATGATCATTTTATCTGTTTAAATTGGTACTGGTATTTTTAAAATCTTTTTCTTCAACAATTATCAATGTGTCTTTAGGATTTTACCAGAGAACATAACTTGTCCTGGTGGGAATGCTGCATGGCAACAGATGGAAGTAAAACAAGGGAAGCAGCTTTGTAGGAACCAGAAAAACATGTGCAACCAGACAGGACAGATGTGTAGGTCAACGTTCAGCAGATATTTGTTACACAACATGTCTGAGACAGCTAAAAAATATTTGTTTTGCAATGTGTGACCTTTGATGACATTTATTGGGAATCCATAGCTATGAATTGTCCAGAAAACTCCCTTTGCGGCCCCTACGGTCCTGGCTTCTTTGAGTGTCACTGTGATGAAAATTACCATGGATACAAGTGTCTTCGGCAGGTGGGTACTTGGGGACATTTTTTTGTTGTTGTTCTTGTATTATTACTGAATTAACAGAAGCACAAAAACTTTTTAAACGACACATTTTTAAACTTGCTTACAGGCGGAATTCCCAGCTCTGAAGGTTTTCGGGCCTCTTGCAGCATCCACAGTTGTCGTCTCCTTCCTGTTGTGGATTACCCAGAGACGCAAAGCCAAATCACTCTGAGTCTGAGCTGCTTTTAATCTGTCAAGAAACAGACTCCTGAAAGAGATAATGCTGACAAAGCCCAGGGTGGCACCACACTCTGGTGTGAATATTTTACAAATGTTACTGTATTCGTTTTCAGGGGCAACTGTATTTTATTTTGGGGAGAGAAAAAAACTGGCATTTTTACTATAATTAATGTGATATAATTTTTAGGTAAAAACAAACATTTTAAAATATGACCTAATTTTTTGACAAAGATCACCACTGGTGTTGCTTTTTTTTATGGTGGACTTACAGATAACAGTGAACACTGAATTATTCTGTCAAACAAGTGCTAAATGTGTGCGAGTTTACACCAGAAATAATGTTTTGCATGTTTAGAAAAAGTTGATCAACAACTCATTGCATGCTGACTCTGTGTTTTAATATTTTTTGGGGGTGACGGTGCTGCCAAGAAGGTGCTGGTAAGAGGAAGGGGGGGTGACGGTGCTGCCAAGAAGGTGCTGGTAAGAGGAGGGGGCAGCAGGTTGGCTGTGTTACATTTAAACCAAAACTGCAAGTTTATTTGCACTTTAATGATGATTTTAACCTCTTTAATTCAAAGGTGTTATTGTTTAAATGTACTCAGGATGAAAAAAATGATGTTACAGTGTTTGTGTCCTGCCCTGGCAGCTTAGACAAATGGGTTGGTAGGTCTGGCTACCCAGCAATGTCATAGCAGATTTGTTGTGCAAACTTTGGAGATTTAATGTTTCTGCTGTTGTATAATTGCCTTTTTGTTTGTTTTGTTTAGTTTTTTTATTTGGCTAACTGACAACTATTCAAGGGTCCAGCATGGTCAAACTGAAGTCGAACTGTCGATGCATGGTCACAAGGTTGCAGGACGTTTGTTTTTGTAAACACTGTTCAAAGTCCACAAGACTTTGAACGGAGCTCCTGTGAAACCCTTCTTGCTGCAGAGTAGGTCATGGTGTTTTGTCATATGTGTGGCTTACAACATTAAAGTAAACACAGAGGTCAGAGCAAAGAGAAACGACTATTACGATTTCAGAGGTGGAGAAAATAATGATTGACTAGCTGCAATGTCTCATTTTATTTTAGTTATTGGAAGCCAAAAAAAAAGAACAAAAGGCCTCAGTGGAACATTTACCAGCTGCAATGAACCAGAACCAAACGGGAAGTTTTGTGTTGTGTCCAACAGTATGTACTTCCTCACAGCCTGGGATAATTCCTCTTTAAAGCTATCCATTCTGCTCTCTGGCTAAAAAAACGGCTTCTGAAAGTTGATCAGTTGGGGATTGTCACAAGCAAACACACCCACACCCAATTCAGACTTCACACACAATAGTTTTGCACATAGAGAGGGGTGAAAAGTTCACCAGGGAGGTTGTGACGAGAAGGGATGGACAACATAACGCTGAGAACAAAATGACTGCGACAATGAGAACCAATTTCGGCACTTTGACTCAACCATGAAGGGCCCTCAACTCTCTCTTTCATGAGTTTCAGTCTTGTCCTGAAATACACTCCACGATCTGGATGTGTCTTTTCTGTTGTATCTCTTTCTTAATCTTGTTTAAAGTTCAGGGTTTTAATAAAGATTTTACAATAGTGTATCATTTTCCTCTTTTTTGAGATATTTTACTGCTTCAGTGTTAGATCTTGTCAGATGTTTCCACTTTGTACTGCTGTACAAAATTAAATATTACCCAGGTTTTTAAGATTTTTCTGGAAAATGATAATGAAATGAAGTTTCTGTAAAGCATCAGAAGTTTATTGATTGAGTCAAGATCTTTAAAGCCTCCTGACTTTTCCTTTGCAAAATGGTGCTACATTGTGCTGAAAATAAACAGATTTTGCTCTCGATCAATGTTTTGACACTATTTTTTATAAATGGCAGAAGCAGTGCGCTAACTCATGGGTTGAAGAATGGCAAGTTAAAAGTCTACGGATGGGTCACTTGGCCTGACATAAGACTCATTGCAGAATTTACCTTTTTATACCAAAACAGTCCTTTTTTGGTATCCCAACCAATGAAAATAAATTTTTTTAAAGAAAATAAAAGTGCTTTGTTGTCAAATTCTGCAACATCTTGTAGGATGTTGGTCTTTGTTTTTCTTGAAACAACTTCTTTGCAGCACTGCAGCCCACCAGGCCATCAACCAAAGGTATCTGCCTCACTCAGAAACACTAGTGAGAATGCTCAGAGGTGGGTAGCATCTAATTACAATTACTTAGGATAACTTTGTGGAAAAAAACTACTTGAGTAAAATTTCTGCATAGTCTACCCACTATAATTTTACTGTGCACAAGTTTTGTTATTCTAATGACATTTTCTATCCGCTGAGCCTGCTGTGACATATGGAAGTACTTTACCCTGTACGAAAAGTTAGTAATGCAAATATACTTTAAGTACAAATTTCTTATTTTTTATGAAAGAAACAAGTATTTGGAAAAACTTCTTCTACGCAAATGTTATTTGTATATTTTTCTTTTAATTTTGTCCTTAAAATACCAGTATTTGTATTTATCTTTAAATTTTTGTCTGATGAAATTTTAAATTATTAAGCAGCCTTCTATACAAAATATTACTCTTGCATATTTTCTTGAACTGTTACTTTTCCTTTGAGTTGAAGTAATGTACTGTAACTCCTTGAGTATTTTTTTTTACCCACAACTGTGTATGCTTCACTCTTAAGATCTGTACTGGTGGCAAGTTAATATCTTAGTTGGTTCTCTTTAGGGGACAGTACCCAGTATATGCTGGACTTTTTCTAGAAACTTAAAAATTTCTTTGCATCAGTGATCTCCCCTCCCAAGTTCTTGATTTGATTGTGTGATTTCTAAGCACCAATNATACAAATAAAGTGATCATCGTCGGTTAAAGAGCAATTGAAAGTACCACTCCTTTGCAATCAGGAATCATGACCACCATGTAGGAGTAATGTGCTTCTTCCAAGCGGCTGAGGATCATGTGTTGACTGCAAGGTTGAATTACCTTTGTGCTTGTTTAAAAGACCAGGTCTTAAAAATAAACCACATTTATGGAGCAATAACATTCCTTTCAGAGGCCCAAGTTTCAGTTTTAATTACAAAACCTTTAATGGTTAGCTTATCATCATCACACCCATAGATGATCTCCCTACCGTGATTAATTAATATCAAACAACTCTTCTTTTTAAAAGACCCACAAATAAAACACAAATGAAACTCATTTAAAAGTGTATGCCATTTCAGATATACATTTATTGCATGCTAAAAGCACGACCTTGAGCATCACATAAGCCGATATCGAGTGCGCTCACTGATCTACGTTTTTGACCCGCAGCACCACGGGGACCGAAGTGCACGGGATCATTCCCAGTTCTGTGATGACCAGATCCACGAAGTCAGGCGGCGTCACATCATAGACGAGATTCAGCAGACCAAGGGAGGGCTCCTGCTGCCAGTTCTCCAGCTGGGTTTGCCCATTACGCGTCACGATGAGGTCATCGGGGTCATCTGGAAAGGACCAATGACGATCAGCCAACAAACACTGACACATGGATAGAGTTAGAAACAGAATGCGTTTACATACCCAGTTCATTGGATACAAATGAGTCCGTCTGCACCCTCTCACAGAACTTGTAGGTCTCACAACAAACCAGCACAGGCACATTAAAGGCTTTGGCCACCAGAGCTATTTGTGAAGTTCCAACTCGAGACATGACGTAACCATTAGCCAAGAGGGCATGAGCTCCGAGGAACACTTTCGATACCTAAAACACAAAAAAACCCAAAAAAATGTAAGTGCTTATAGCTAAACTTTTTAGCAACTCTCTGATCAACAAATGACACCAATTTCTGATTACCTCTGGAAGAATGTAGGACACAGCTGAGATAAGGACATATGTGCAACTGATGCCTCTCTGTACCAGACGCCTCAAAGCCTCCCGGCCCTCGAGCCGAGGCCTGCTGTCTACAACTATAACGCGAAACTTCCTGTGTTTCTCCAACGCCTCACAGAGGATGTGGTTGACCAGAGAAGAGCTGACAGAAGCAGATATAAAAATTTTGACTTTGTGATGTTAGAGTTAAATATGGAAGGAAAGGGAGAAGGGAGGTGAAAAAGGAAGAGAACGAGTCTAAAAATAATAATAAAAAAAAAAAGTCTGAGCAAAAAAAATAATCCATTATTATTCTTTATTTAATACAACAAATCACTGCTTAGTAACAATAAATATACAATGTAGAGTTAATAGAAATAACTTGCCCAGATTTCTGAGCCTTACCATCCATAAATGAGGATGACATCTCCATCACTGATCTTTTCTATGGAGGACTCTGCTATAGCATTAGCAGCAAGAATGATCTTTTCTTTGATGTACAACTCGATGCAGATGAGAAGTTTGCGTTTTGCCTAAAATAGAAAAGAGTGCTTTACATTTATGTAATTTTGACTTGTTCACGGAAAGTGAACAGCCTTCTGTTCACTTTATCTTAGCTGGAGCAATTATTGTGACAGATTCATTGGCTATAGCTCTACTAGTGAAAATCACATCTTTAATTTTTGCAACCAGAGTCTCTGTCAGCGGTTAAAGAAGCTCTAATGTGGGCATAATGGCCTTATATTAAGCCTAAAGAAAAAATACAAAAATAGAAAGGAAACAGTGATGTGGCTGTGATATACAACATTTTGAAAAGCTTCAATATGCTTGCAAGAACTTAATTAAAGCCAAGTTGAGGGGCCTTTTAAAAACAAACAAAAAACTCAAAACACAAACCTCTTCTTCCTTGCATTGACTGGGAATATTGGAGATTTCTTTTTTGACATATTTGATGGCGTTGCCCATGCTGGCTGACAGAGGGCGACACTGGTTCAAAAAACTGGAGGAAAACAAAGGCAAATGCTACGTTTAAAACAACAAAAATATATATATATATACGGATGTATTAACAGTTTGGATTGGACAAAAGGTTACAAAGATACTCATTACTAATTTTCAATACCTAATATAAGGTTTCAGTCTGTTGACCAAGTCTCTAGACAGCTCCTCATTTGGAGGTGTAGTGTAATCCCTTATTACCTGCAGAAGGGAAAAAAAAAAAATCAGGTTCAAAATCAAGTGTCTTTTAAATTTGTTCACAGCAAATTATAGAAATTTCCATACAATTTTGAGATTGTGGAATGGCATGACTCTACTACTCTGATTCAATTATACACCCCACAATCCTGTGCAATATCGCTGTGACTGTCACATGCCCAAGCAAATACCACATGGCAAAACCAATCCCAAAACACAAACTACAACAAGATGGAAATAAACATTGGTTGTTAACATAATCAATCAGCCTAGTTTTATTTAAGCGACCGATACGTTAACTAGAAAGACTAACATCAGCTAATACCGATATTAAGGAGGATATGCTGTGCATCCCTAGGTAGAAGTCTAACAGTGTTTGGATCAGCACCTGTTTGAAGGCATGCAGCAGAGCAACAGAGCGAGCATTGGATCCAGCCACAATGCCCTGGGAGTACTGGAGGCCCAGTCGCACAATAGCAGGATGAATCACCGTTGAAGGAATGCTACAAACAGTAAAAACACAAATGCTAAAGGTGGTTGGAGCAGATTAAGAACAATTTTTGAAAGCAAACTAAACAAACTCTTTATAGCGAAGATAAATAAGCAACTACTGAGCTCACCTGAGTTGCTGTGTTAGCGGAGCTTTGCGACTGTACTGGTGCAGATGAGAAAACAAGCTGACTTTGTAGCCATAGTCTAAGCGGAGTGGGATCTGAAATCAAGAAAAAAAAGAATTTACTCCTAAAATTACACTTACAGACACTGAAAAAGCCAAAAGAAACACATGATTTTTCTATTACTCTCCAAACACAATTACACATGCCAAACTGATTTTGCAGGAGTGTGTTGGGTTATAACGAAAGTTCTGAAAAGCAAGAAACTCAGAGCTTTAAGCGAGCAGCAACACAGCAACAAAGCATAACAAAAAAAATGTAAATCTAAATAGCCACAAAGACTACAAAAATATATATGTTAATTTTCAGCGGCAAAAAACTCGACGGCTTATACCTTTTTAGCAGAATTTTGCCCTGGTGTCTGGAAAACAATGTTAATACCATGACATGCAGTTCTAACTTTCAGTGACTGTTTTAGACCTACTCTGAAAGAATTCAAAACAATCAGTAACAGTAAAGCTAATATTCAAGCATGTAACTGAAGATACAGTCACATGCATTTGTTACTTGCTGTGTGGAACTGATAATTGCAAAAACAGAGTATCTTGCAAAACTAATCATATCTCTTTTACAGTTTTTTACATTTTGTCTGGTGATAGCCACAAGTTGCAATGCATTTTATCCAGATTTTGTGTTTGAAACATAATTAAGAAAATCTCAAGGGGTATGAATACTTTCAAAAGGTGCTGCTCTTCAATTTTTAAAAACGTTTATAACATGTAAATCAATCTTACCTGTTGCCTTTCCAGCTTCTTGGCCAATTTCTTTAACACGTCTGGATTATCCACTTGAATATGTTCTGGCAGCCTTTTTACCACTGAAAACACAAAGAGATCTTTTTTACTCACGTTGCCATGATACTTCAGTTAAAGCTGTTTTATCGCTTTGACTGAAATGATAAATAGTGATAATACTTTCGAGTCAGTGGCTATGAAATGCTACCTGGCTGCAGCTCATTCGTGGCTGTTTTCGATTTGCTCACAGCACCTTGCGGTCCAGGATCTCCTTTCTTGTTCTGTTTGCTGGCCCTCTCGGCCTCTTGCCGAGCTCTTCGTTCAGCTTTCACTTCAGCTTTACTCTTAGCAGGCTTATCTGCTGGGGTGGGAGCTTCTGGGGCAGGCACGGAAACTGGAGCAGGCACTGCTGAAGGAGCTTTAATAAGCAGAAACACATTGTAGAATAAAAGATTAACTACAGCGACCGCTTAGGGAGTATGGTTCACAGACAAACATCCCAGAAGTCATTTTACCTTTCTGAGCTGTGGATTGCGTTGAAGGCTGTGGTGCTGAAGCAGCTGAACTGTTACCCTTAGTTTCTTTACCACTCTCCTGTATAGCCTTGTCATCCTTTTTCTCTTTGCTTTTCTTCTGTTGTTTCTTCTCCTTCCTCAGCCGCTGCTTCTCCTCTTTGGTCAGCTCTTTGCCTTCACTCTGAACATTTAAAGATGATCCTGTCACGACTGCTACTTACTCACGCCAGACTGTAGTAACAGGTTTTAAGTGACCAAAATAAACTGACCTTTGCACGTTCAATGTCACCTTTCTTCTCCTTTACATCTGCAAGAATAGTGAAGATTGTAGCATCATGGTGTTCATGACGCTAGAATGAGCCTCTTTCAAGCCATATGATGCACTTATAATAGTTTGATTTCATAACTTACAGTGAGTTAACATCAGCTACAAAAGAGATTCTCGTACATAATATCGACACCGTATCGACAGCTAAAAATTCAAAAACATAGTAATGATAACCAAGAAGATACAACTCCAAAAATGATGCAACATCGCTACGTCTGCTGTTAAACTACACTGCCATGCTAACGCTAGCAGGACTCACATCTAAAATAATAAACCTGTTAGAACAGAGGAAACTTAACCTCCTCGAAACTATAACAATAGCTACGTTTTTACTCACGTAACAAATGGTTTAAAGAAAGAAAAACAGCTGCAAAGTGATAAAAAGCGCAGCTGTTACACATTCCCAAACTCACCTGTCACTCCACTGTCAGCCATCTTTACGATACGGCTTCACTTCCTCTGCTGCTGCAGCAACATCTGTGTTCTGCCAACAGCGCCATCTTCTGGAGGCAAAAGTGTTCAACTGTAATTTCACAGTAATGTCTTATTTGCTTATTTTCATTAATTCCATCACATTACTTTGCAATTTTTCTCTGCAGTTAGATTAAAACTAAGCCTCGGTCACAAATTTTATGACAAAACCAAAAATGAAGACATTTTCCATATAAGAGACACAAAGAAAAATAAACCAATTTTAATAAGTAAGAAAAATAAAAATAAATGAGAAGCAAGAAAATATCAGAAAAATTAAAAAGAGAGAAAAAATACTTTGCTATTTTCCATCAATCTCACATCTACATCAAGCATTCACCCAAATCCCTGCAGTTATAGCAGTGATTTGGGTGAGTGTCCCTTTTTGCAATCACAATTTAATTTTCTGGATTAAAACGTAAATGACAAGTGTCTATTGATGCTTGTACAGTTCCATGTTGAAATTACACATCAGAATCAACTTTATTACTCATAATTGTGTTCATATATAAGGAACTTGGCTTCAGTTTTCAAGCACTCACATAACATAAATATATGAATTTTATAGAAAACAAAACAAGGCTAAATGAAGACATATGTGCAGGCAATTTTGATTTTATAAGAAAGAAAAAGTGAAGGATTATTGTGCATTTAGCTAAAAGTAGAATTTTACAGTTTTGTTTTTAATGAGCCCTGGCATCGTTTTCTCAAATTGGCTCAACGAAAATCTTACTCTAAAATAACCAGCAGATGTATTTTTTTTTAATTCAATGATTTTATTTTGGAAGAGTTTGTTTGATAAATACCTGCCATGAATGATGACTGGTAAATGATGCTGCAGTTGTTAATGCTGTTACCTTGCAGCAAAGAGGTCCTGAATTAAATTCTCACTCTCTATGAGGGTGTTTTTTTTTTGTGTTTTTTTTTTGGTTGTTTTTATTTCTTTAAAGTAAAATATTGTACACCTGCAGGAACACTCAGAGTGCTTCTAATTCTGTTGAATAGAAATCTTTGTCAACTTAAATATTTGATGTAATGTAAGAATTCACTCTATGGGGCATCATGCACATAGTTACATTAATAATAAATTAACAAAACAATCAAAATAAAAAAAAAATGCAATGATTGAGTTTAATTGAATTTATTTGAATGTATTGCCAGAATGTTAAAACTTATGGACAGTTTATTTCAACGTATACAACAAAGTTAGATTGGCTTGATGCACATAATAAGCACAAATCATATGTGCTCTCTGTGATAGAGTTGTGTCCTATTCTGTTATTTTTTTAAGTGTAATCACTTATGTAGCTTCAGTGTGTAAGTGATTAAATGTAAGTAATTAAAGAATTCCTGTTTTAGCAACATAAGGGTGTGTACAGCAGATAACGGTTATTGGTTTTAAGGGATATTTTGTATTTAGAGAGGTGTGGTTAGAACAGAAAAATCCCATATTTGCTTATTTTAAGACAAGAATAAAGAAAAAGTGTAGACATCAGAAATGTACATTGTTAGTGATCCTTTATTTGATTTGTAAGCACAAACTCCTATACTTAGACAACTAAAATGAAGCAGCAAAAATAAATCTGAATAGCCTGTAATACATAAACTTCACATTTATTCAGACTACCACGTCCACAATGAGCTGTGACAGTGTCTCTGATTCCCTGCCGACAGAATTCACGACGCAGTAGCTGGTTGAAGGGGACCAAACCTCACTGAAACACCTGACTTGGTTCCGTTTGACCAGCCACAGCAAGGCGTGTTGCTTCGACTGCAAGAGGCAGAGGAAGAGAGAGGCAGAAAAACAGTCAAATACAGAGAAAGAGAGAGGAAAAGAAGGAAAGAGAAGGAGAGTAGGAGGTCCTCTTCAGGGTTACCTGATGAAACACAGAGCAAAATAAGGTTATTAACAATTCAAGCAAGTTACAACATGTGTTACCAAGCAGATAGTTCCTATTTTGAGGTTTGGGAATCCTGACAGCTGGTGACATCTCCTTTCCTACCTCCAAACCCAGCCCTGCTGGGACGAACTTTCAACCTCACTGACAGCTCCACATCTCTGCCCTTCCTCCCTCCCTCCAATCGTCCTTTTATAACTTCTGTGGTTGCTATAACGGGTGACAGCTGCGGCTGGTCAATCCTCCTCGACTGTCAGCAGTTGGGGCAGGGCAGGAATTTTTTCAAGTTGTGTCCCTGAGACCCCCTATCAGTGGGCAAGGGAGTAATGCAAGCCATACACGTGCCTGGGCTGGCGGAGAGGGTAGCAGGCCTTTCACCTGTTGCCCTCCCCACATGCATTCAGGCTCTTAAGCGGTGATGAGAGAAATCCGAACTACAAATCAAAACGATGTTCAGTAGGAAAGAAAATCAGAGATTCTTCTGGTTTCCGATGCTCAGGTCCCCCTTGAAACCACACACTTCCTTACATTCCATAAGTGGTGTATTAATATGGGGATATAAGGAAGCATGTCCTCACAAGGGGAAACAACTGGATTCAACGCTCCTCGGGACACAAAGACACCCTTTCATACACGCAGAGGAAGAGCAGAGGCAACAACTGGCTAAATAATGGTTAACTGTGAAAGAGGGAGAGGAATGGCAGCACAGGAATATTTGAAAAGCAAAGATCATCTCTGGAGAGGGGGAAAATTTCATTCTGAGAGAGATTGTAAAGTGTCCAAAGAAAATTGAGAAAACATGTATGGTTTTAAGACCATGTCACATACGAATAGGTTTGCATTAGAAATTGATCATATAGCACCAGACTATGTTGCAACAAACACAGTAAATGTTAAAAAAAAATTAAACAAAAAAATAGTTTGAATACATTTTAAAAAGTTCTCTGTTTAGCCTCAACTTTCAGGTTTCCACTGTTGATTAAGTTGACAGGAGAAAGAGGCCAAACACACCAACTCTCCTTCAGAATAACCTGGTGGCCTAAATCTAACCCCATGTTGTTTACTGTCTTCTTGAACTAAGGAGAGGTAGCTTCTGTAATTAGAGTTTGAATGTTGCTCTGAGACACATGTCAAGGTACCGACTTTTTCTGACTCCTTCCTGTGTCACACCTCGGTGTCCCCCTCAGCTGCCTGTCGGAGGTGACAAGCTCTGCCGTGGTGTGTTGCTGCCTTAATAAAGCTGAGAGAAAACATCTAACAGCTGGTCTCACACCTGATTTTTGTCACATTTTTCCTTAAAAGAAATATTACCCCAAAAACAATCAAAACGACTGCTTGATCAATTTCAGATTACTTTGACAAAAACAGTATAACTTTTATTAAACCAAAACAACATTTTAAACTGTGACCAACCTCAGGTCAGGTCCCTGAAGCCTCCATTTGACTCTATCCACTCAACTCATCTGTCCGCTCCAGCTCTCTTTGCGATCATCCGCTCTTCTCAGTATCTGGCCCGGTGGATTGTGCCCGCAGCAGGCCATGCAGACCGGCCTTTTCTATCCATACCAGGAGGGGCCCCCCTCCAATGCGACTTCCCACCTGTTGGTGTCCTTTAGGGAGCCCGGGGCCTCTCCTGCGCCTCCTGTCTGGCCCAATCAGGGCCCTGACAGGGAAGGGAGCGAGCTCTGTGAAGTCACACCTTTCAGCTGTTCACACTGGGCTTGAGACACCCAACACCCCTCTGCCGTTCCTCTGTTCAGCCACCCCCCCCAAACTCCCTCCAGCTCACAGCCCGCCTTACCCTGCCTCTGTTTTACAGAGGATGTCAATGACTCCTTTTTTTAAAAAAAGAGGGCGGAGAAACCAGGAAGCAACTGCAAGAGGGCCGGGTTTCAGAGGGTTTTTGAGGGTACTTTCAGAGTCACAGCTGAAGACAAGGTTGTAGTTCCATCTGGGCTCCAGTAAGGCAGAAAAAAGAACCACGTGTCTTGTTGTAAGAGGTATGGAAGAGGCTTTATGTGAGCAGGCAATTATTGTTTTGGGTTAGTGATGCTACAAGATACACACATCACACACAATATGTAAGACTTTAAAGTTTGGTTGTTCTTGTGGCACCGAATAAAATCGATAAATGCTTCTGAGGCATAACAGCAAGAACCCGCTGGACACAACACCTATAGGACCTTGCAAACACATTCACAAATCTAGAAGTTTAGTTATATTACAATCACAAATGTTAATGTGTTTTTGTGTTTTGGGGGATTTTATGAAAATTAACCCAAATTCAATTTGTAAAGAGAAGCTCGCTGAACACCAATTTACCATCTTGGCACAGATTCTCAATTGATTTTAGGCATTTTGCATAGAATAGAATAGAATAGAATAGAATAGAATAGAATAGAATAGAATAGAATAGAATAGAATAGAATAGAAATATCCCTTATTGCTCCTCAGTGGAGAAATACAGGTGTTGTTTGTGTGTGAACCTATATCAAGTCTGTGAACCTAGATTGTGGTATAGGTTCACACAAAGATCAAAAGTGTTAAACATATATTAAAACAATACATAAATATTCAAGATTAATTACTATACATTTAGGACAAGATTACAACATAAAAATGCTTTGAAATGATCAGAAATTCAAGGGATATGCAGTTGACTGGATTTGTTTTTTAAAGTGCATAAGCTGCATGTGTATTTTTGTACTAAAAAAAAACAATAGACTGTTTACAATATAAAAACTGTGCAGAAAAACAGATGTGCAACACCAGTTAAATTTACCACTGCATTTCCTGTAGCTGGGCCACTGATGAAGACGCGCTGATCCAAACCATTCCATTGTAGCTCTGGTGGGTATTTAGGATTGTTGTCCTTCTAAAATGTCAACACATTCCCCCACAGCCTCCAACAAGTTTTGTTCCAGGACCGCCTGTTAGCTCCATTCATCTTCCAGACAATTCTGACTAGCTTCCCCGTCGAGTGAGATGATGTCCACAGCATGCTGCTGCCAAAGCAATGCTTCATTTTAGTGGTGGTGTTTTCAGGTGATGTGCAAAATTTTCCTCTGAATGCATAGCTTTGCTATGTAGATCAGAAAATTTTATTCAACACCTTCTGTTTTGTTTCCCTGACATGTCATTAGGCAAAATTTAAATGTGATTTCTTATAGTTTTACAAAATCAATGGCGTTCTCCTTGCAACTCCACAATTATCCTCCTGATATATTGGCTGATTTCCTTTGAAAGCAGTGCGCTCCAGGTGTGACATTAAACACATCCACAGGTGAGCTTTCAATTAACTCAAATGTGTCAGTTAACCTTTCAGAGGTTTCCAAAGCCTTTGCATCATCATATGGGCTTTCCCTAATTTTTTTTTAAAGAGACAGTAATCATCTATGCAATTTTCCTACTTTGAAAATGCCCTAAAGATATCTCTACAAAAAGGTTCTCTCTAAAGTTTCTGACATTTAGAAAATACAGATAATTTTGGTAATTGTAATTAACCTGAAACAAGAAAAGTTTGGTCAAATTTATCTGCAGACAGTGAGACAACAAACAAACAAGATTTGTGTCTTTTGCTTGACGTATGTAAATATCTGGTTCCAACTGTATGAATGTACAGTCATTCTCAGAGCATAAAAGCATCATTTTGAAAGTGTATCTATTTTAGTTACTCAGTTCACTAAATGAAACACATTATAAAGATTAATTTTACATCTATAATTAATTATATATCTATAATTAATCTATATAGATTAATTATAGATTAAAAACATGACATCTAATCTTAAATGTCATGTTTCATTAACTGAGTGGAAAATCATAAGAAATAGGATTTTCCACTCAAAATCTATATAGATTAATTATAATCTATATAGATTAATTATAATCTATATAGATTAATTATAATCTACAGTAAATAGATTTTGAGTGGAAAATCATATTTCTTATGATTTTCCACTCAGTTAATGAAACATGACATTTAAGATTAGAATATTACTTTAAACGTTTTAATCTAAATGTGGGCTTAATGAAAATTTTGTTTAATACCTCCTTAAGGGTTGACATTTTCAAAAGATACTATTACTCTGACAAACAAGTCTCATCTGAAGGCATATTCTAAGTTATCTATCTATCTATCTATCTATCTATCTATCTATCTATCTATCTATCTATCTATCTATCTATCTATCTATCTATCTNTATCTGTCTATCTGTCTATCTGTCTGTCTGTCTGTCTGTCTGTCTGTCTGTCTGTCTGTCTGTCTGTCTGTCTGTCTATCTATCTAGCTATTTATCTAGCTATTGATATAGATATAGCTATAGATCTATATATCAGTAGAAAACCAGAAATGACAAAAGAATTATGAGAAAAGTGAAAATATCATTCTTTGTGCATCAGCTTAGAAGCATCTGCATGATCATACGATGATAACCAAGCCTATAGAGGCAAATGGCCTGAGTGTAGGGGTTCATTTTCCTCTGCAGCAAGCACAAGCCACTCCACTAAGGTCAACACCTGTGTTCTAAAATCAGCAGCAGGGTTGGGTGTGACAGGAACCCGGACCTCATTCACAGAAAGCTCGGGCTCAGCGAGGGGGGCTTATATTGAAACCCAATGCTCTTGCTATTTTCAAGGCACTCGCTGTCCACAAATAGAAGCTTCACCTCATCTTTGTAGCTCCCTGTTATTTTTATTTTTTTTTATGCCACAGGATGTTGTCTAATTCTGACAGTTGTTTGATATTTTCGTGGCACAGAGCCAGGGAAACATCCACAAATGCAACATATCCACCAATGCCAACTATATGCAGAGTCCTTAATGCTTTTATTATCTGGGTGCTAGGAATATCAGATGGCTTCTGTTGTTGAGTGGTATCGGCAAAGACAGTCCTCTTGTTGATCTTATTGGGGACAGCTGATTGGTTTTAATATGGACTCACTGGCCTTGTATTTAAGCATCTGTTTCCCCTCATCAAGTGTTATCCATCATGCTAAAGAGCTCACCTTAAACTATCACACTATTCTTTTTTTCCATCTATATTCCCAGATGTATTATTTATTTAACTCTAGCGATCATTTCCAAGTCAAACAATTAAACCAACTTGGGACACAGACATCACAGCCTTTCATTCTCACTTCAAATTGGGCAGAGGGGTTATTTTTAACCTGTGCTCACATACTGGGGCCCCCATTTGCTAATCACTTTGTTCCCCTTCTGTCATGCCCGTCTGCCCCTCTGCCAACGTCCCATCGCTTCTGGGGAGGTCACAACAAACTCTTCTTGGCATGAGGAAATAATGTCCCAGAGGACGGCAGGTAGGAGTGAAACTCATTGGTCATGGAGCGGTTTGTTCATTTACACTGGTATAAATAAATTGGCAGCTGACACCATGCATGCTCAGGACTAACCCTGTTTTCTGACAGGAAACTCCACATGCAGGAGAAAGGAATCACTTTAAATACGAGAATAACGTGGCATGAATGGAGTGTGTCTAGAAGTAAGAATTTAACAAGGGTATGATAGAGTTTCACCGGATAAAAACACATCGGAGTGTAATAAAGAACCAAGACTAAAAGTGAGATAGCCGATACTGATGAAGATAAAACAGCAATTGTTGCTGACTCATTACGTGGTTTGCCATTAATGCCACTCTCTTGTCCTTCCCTTGGCGCACCAGTTGCCCGGCTTGAGGTTGACACAGCTGTCGAAGGCAGAGAAGCCCCACGTGGCGAGGCAGAAAGGTCAAAGGTCAGCAGCATTTATGCGGATAGAAAGAACAGGTGACAGAGAGGTGAAGAACGTCTACGTCACAAGACTCATGCAGGGGGACAAAGAGAAATTGTTGTAAAGTTTCATGCAAGAGATACAGTAGATAAACTATAGCTACCCATTCAGTAAAGCTAACTAAAGTAGCTTTACTTGAATACATTTTTTAAAGTAAAGCTAATAGAATAATGTAAGCAGCCTCCAAACAATTCTTAAGCAAGAGTATAGCAATATTTTGTAAAAATGCTACTGAAGTACTGAAGTCCTGAAGTACTGAGTAACGATTTGATCATATCTGATTTACTTTGCGAAAACAATGTTACCAGACAGACATGTATAATGTTTTGTGCCAATTCTGGTATTTTAGAGAACAAAATAGAAAATAGTTCAAGTCAATGTTGTTATTATAAAACAACAAATTAAGGCATAAGAAACAAATGTCCAATTATATGGGACTAAGGGATGTTTTCAATGAGGTAGCCTGACCAAGATTTAGCCAGTCACTAAAACCTCTGAAAGTGTTGAAACAGGAAACACATTCCAGACTTTTCTCACTGGCTAAACAGTTAAAAAGGCTTCAAAGGCCTCTGACTGTCACACCAAGGTCCATGACGTCCTTAATGACTCTGCTGTAAAGGTCACGGGGTGGCAGGTGAGCTGCAGCGGTGTACAATACCGTTTACAGGTCACACTAGAACAAAGTCATCTTTAAAGAGACAAATGAACTCTGACTCAACTGTGTTGTTCTTAAAGTTGGTATACTGAAATGTTTTTATCATAATCAATATCAGTACATTGCACAACATAGCAAATTTAAAACTTATAAAGCAAAATATTTTTGCATCATAACTTCATTTTATTTATGTGTTTGTCATCTCAGGGTCCATTGCATTATTGTAATATAAATGTACATTCATTTCTATTAGATACATTGGTTTAATTCTTGTTAATGAAAATAATGACTCAGTCAGCCACATAGCACAAATTCAATACAATTAGGATTCTAAATATCAAAATTGATGAAGTTCAACATCAAAAATGGTCAGACAGGGATGGCAAGTGGTTTAAAGTCTGGGATTTTTATGCAAAACCATCTCCTAGATTTGCACCTGATGGTCCAAAAAAAGAGAAAATATGCAGTAAGCAGCAGTTATGAAGCAAAACATAATTCCTTGTTGATGTGAAAGGTCAGAGGGGAATGGGTACACAAACTGGTTAAATAATTATGTCTGTAAATTAGCTGACTACATGTTTTATTTTTTATGAGCAATGTTTTTACAATACCATTTTCTGTGGATCTTGTTGAAAGAATGAACAAAACGTTAACATCCAAGTGCCGGTGGGGGTTGTGACTCAGGCAGTTGCCCCAACACCCATTAAACAGGAACGACAACTGCAAGAGCCAGCAGTAGCACCAGCAGCAGCAGCAGTGACACAGAGGTAGAACAGAGATGAGCTTTATTGTGGTCAGACAGCAGTAGATGAGTTGACTTGTATCCAGCTGACTTGTGCTGATGTGTGAAGCACAAGTCAGCTGGAATCACCAGTGGACTCTCTTTTCATATGAGCTCCTGTCCCAACAAGAAAGTAGCTTTTCATTAATAGTATCTTGTCAGTTTAGTTAAAATGGCTATCTTTCATTTATGTTTTTAAACACCTGTTACCTTTCTTTGTTTGAAATTGTTCTTAAATGGTACATGAGAAAAGTTTTAAAATGTAGATTAGGGGCATAGCACAAATAACACAAGTAGAACCACATGTAATAGCTTTAGATCAGTCATGCCTATGCTGCCCCAAACTGTTAAGTTGGAAGAATTAGTAAGAACATCCATCAATCCATCCATGGTCCATACCTGCTTAACCATGCAGGGTCACAGTGGAGGGCTGGTGCCTGTCTCCAGCAGCCATTTGACGAGAAAATGTATGCTTTGTTTTGTGATCAAAAATGCAAAGTTGGCTTTATTGCTCAACAATAAAATTACTAACAATAAATATTAGTATAAAGATTTTTAAAAAATGTAGGAAGGGGATCTGGAAATTGTATATCTGAAACATAAGGTATTGCATGTTGCATGCCTCATTAAAACAAAGATACTGTTAAGTCGGTTCTTCTTTTTTTCCTTTATCTAATTTTTTTATTTCTTTTTATATTTAGGATAAAGAAAAGGATATGGGTATTTTCTTTCTTCAAAAGTTATAGATGTATTTCATCAAATGGTTACACTAGCAGTTTTGTCTTTGAGTTGCTGTATTTTTGTAATGTCCATATTTTCTATCCAATCTGTTTTTTTCATCTGCAGTTCTTACCATACTATGCTCATGAAGAACAATGGTCATCATTGGTATTCATTGAATCATATTCATCATTGTTACTCTCAGTATTCTTTAAAAAAAAACTAAGATCGACATATTAAACTAACAAGAGCTTTTAATACATACAAGCATATTTACAAAAAAGTGAACTCTTTAACCCCACAGTCTTCTCTCTTTGCCTCTCTATTTGCTTCATGGAGGTGGCAGCTGTGGATTCACCCCAAAGTCACATGACACATGACACGGGCAGGTGGGAGAAACCTATGCTGGACACAACTCCCCACCCTCCCCATTTCTTCTTTCTGCACACACACATAAACACTGCACACTCTGCTTTTCAGGGTGTGGCCATTTTGCATTTCTAGAATGTGTTTGTAACTCACACTGTCTGATCTACCACAAGACAAAAATCTCTGCAGCTCCAGTTCCTGCTTGTTGTCAATGTGTCTCAGTGGTCACCTTTAGATTTTCAGCTGCTTAAATGCTAAAAAAGAAATTTATTTTTGACACAAAAAGGCAGAAGGAGCAGACAATTTTGCACCACATCAGACATCTAAACATTATAAATATATATAAAAAAATAAATCATGTGGAATAAAATAAAGAATATAATCTTATCAGCAATTCAGTATTTTGATAGCTCTAACTGTATGTTGGTTCTGCTTTTTATGCTGCTGCTTTGATTGCAGCATTAATAATAATAATAATAATAATAATAATAATAATAATAATAATAATAATGTATATTATCATAAGGTCTAATATGAAGTTTACAGATATAATAGTAGTGTTTATATATGACTAATCCCTTTAAATTGTAGATGTAGTTTATATATTTTTGTTATGTAAATACACTTTTCATTTTATCTTTACATCTTTTTTTATATATCGAGTTGTTTTTATTTCATAAAAAGATAGACGTACACTCTGTCAATAAAGTTTTAGCATTTTATTTTATTGTATGATGTCGGAACACTTCTTTGCAGTGTTCCGTTTCAGGGGATTGTTTTTGTAAGCGGAACTGACAGGGATGGAGTTGCATTTAACATTTAGTCATATTTTAGTACCAGTTTGTCATTTAGAGGTTTTTTCATATGTACAGCTCATAGTTATCAATTAAGCCGACAACTTATGTTTATTGTTTTCTCTTATAACTAGGAAGTTGCTCTGAGTAAAACGGCGACAATGGCAGCCGTTAAAAACGTTAAAAGTTGATCGATTTTGATGGACAATTGACAGAAAAGGTCGGTATTACCAAAAAACTTACACATATGTTTTCGGAAATAACATCTTATTCTAGTAAATATATTATTTCCAATAGGTTTCCTGGTTTCCGTGACCATGTTACAGACTACTGGCCGCCTGTCCAAAGCGCTACAGCTCACCCTGGCGGTCATCAAGCCCGATGCTATAGCTCATCCTTTAATAGCAGAGGTAAGCTTCTTTCATTTTCACGCGTTTTACTTGTAGCTCATTCAGAAATTGTCCAAAATGTTGAACTTTGATTAAACAGGGTCTTAGCTGTCTTTCACATGTAGTCCAGTTGGATTACAGTTTTTGAGGTGTGTTAAAATGAACATGATGGTTTTTTTGTCAGTGGTGCACATTCTCTGAAAATAGCTAAATGTCAAGGACAATAAAAACGTATACACGACACTATTCAGCTCACTGCATTTTGCGAGGTGGGGGGTGGGTAGTAGATCAACACGACAAAGTACACAATTCTACAGTGAGAAAGAAAACATTTCATGACTTTCCAAAAAAGAAAGAAAAAAAAAGGTATATATATATTCAGCCCCCTTACTCTGATACCCCTAAGTAAAATCCACAGCAACCACTTCCTTTAATTGAGTCAACTTATCAGGATAATGTCACTAAACATGCAACCAGAGCTACAATAAAATGGTTTGGATCAAAGTATTTTAAGTATAGAACTGTCCCAGTCCAATCCCAAACCTAAGTGCAGTTGAGAATCTGTTCTACTTAAAGTTTTTTTTCTCTCTCTCTCAATCAAGTCTGATTGATCTTGAGCTACTCTGGAAATATAAATGAGAAATTAATTTCCATCAGTAGGTGTGAAAGCAACACCAACAACAAACCCTATAAGACTTGCAGCTGTAACTTCAGCAAAAGGCTTTACCAAGTGTTGACTCAGATCAATAGTAGCACACTTTTAGATGTTTTTTCTATCACCTTTTCTGCATTATAATTATATCACACTGGGTTTGGTCTTAATTACAGTAATGTTTGCGACTATAATGTGAAAAAGGCTATAAGGTTTATCAGGAATGTATGCATTGCAAGGTAGCGTATGAACAGCAACATGTGCTTACATTTATCCAAAACATTTAGCAGTACAGGCAAAATTGAAATGTTTCTTGTATCATTTTCTTTCAGGCTATTCACCAGACAATTCTGGATAACAACTTTGTAATTGTCAGATGCAAAGACCTGGTGTGGAAAAGACAGGATTCGGAGAGGTTTTATGCTGAACATTCAGGTGTGGACAATATTTAACAATATTATGGCTTTACATAATTGAGTACATTTTTGTTCTAGTTTCTCCATGTAATTAAAAATAAATCAGCTTCTTATTCTAGTAGATTCATCACATGGCCTGTGAGCACCTATGTGAATCTTTCTATATTTGACAAATGTAGAAAGATCCACTTTTGGGGTTTTACATTTCAAATTTAAGCTGTTCATAAAAGATAAATGTATTTACATACTGTGTTTCATTCCCAGAACGATTCTTTTATCAAAGACTTGTCGAATTCATGTCAAGGTAAGTCTAGGCTTGTGAAAATAGTAATTTTTTTATGGATTACCTAATGATTAGTAATGTTTTTATGAATTTTCCCCCAGTGGTCCAATGAGAGCCTACATTTTAGCTCGGGAGGATGCCATACGTCACTGGAGGGCCCTGATGGGACCAACCAAAGTCTTTCAAGCCAGATACACATCTCCTGCCTGCATCAGGGCTCGCTTTGGCCTCACAGACACCAGAAACACAACTCATGGCGCCGGTCAGAAATGTTCTGGGCACTCATCATTCTGACTGATTAAAATATTACAAATATTAGATCCTGGGAGTCAGGAAATGAAGAGTTACAATGTCTCCCATCAGTTCAGTGAAATTTCTCAGATCCTTGTCATAGATTTAGTTACAACCAAAGTTTACAGTACATATACTGCATAAGAAGACAACCATTTTTGTCACTGTCTTGCATTAAATCAGACTTTACTGTTTTGGTTTTAGATCAGTAAGGATTAGTAGAATCATTTTTATTTATAAGGAATCGAATAGAATAGCAATATCTTTCATTGTCTCACAGTGGGGAAATTTGGGTGTCACAGCAGTAAGATGTTACAACAGCATTTAATTTCCCTTTGGGATCAATAAAGTGTTTTTGAATTTGAATTTTGAGCATGCATATTCACATAGAGGTAAATAATATAAAAATACAAATAAAAAGCTGTACACTAAGGAGAAATGTTCAAAATAAGAAAATTAATACTGTACAGTTATTTAAAGTGGCATACTCAGGTTAAAAGAAATGTGCAGCTTGAGACAGGCTTCTGTGTGAAACAATGAGAAGCTGTTTTTTGTTTTTTTTTACTACTTTACAGTTTGGAAAATAAATATTGAGAAAGAACCTGGTAATACAGCAAATAATTCTTAGCAATTTATCACAGGCTGATTATTTTCAGTTTCCTTACATTCACAGAGTCAGAATCAAAAGCCTAAAACCACCTTAATATATTCTTCAAGTATAAGTCTGAATTATTCCAATTCCAAAAATATGTTTATTTCACTTAGACATTTTTAAAAATGTAAACATTTCCAATTATTTTAATGTATTTTTTATTATTATTATTTTTCTTTTGTTTTTCAGATTCTCCAGAGTCGGCTCAGAGAGAAATCAGTTTCTTCTTCCCAGATTTCAATGTAGAGCAGTGGCTTCAGAAGGAGGAGCCGTTGTTCAGATCACAACGGATCCAATATGATCAACAAGATCAGATCCACAAACCTTTAACACCAAGCTGACCCTGGAGCAGCTCAGCACTGATCCACCGCTTAAACTTGATTGGATGAGATGATGGACTCTGTTTAGAAGCCACACATGAAGAGTATGCCTGATTTATGAAAATGCCAAATTATTGTAATAAAAAAGAAGTTGCTAGGATCATGTCACTGGTAATTTTATGTCAGCAGGGACATTTTATAACATTTTTAAAAATAATTATTTGCTTAAGTTGTAAAAATTATTTTAATATATAACTTCCTGACCTGTTGTTTTTACTTGATTTGCAGTGCAAAATATTCAAGGACTGAATTATTTAACTTTTCACAAACCAAATAAATCACATTTTTATGACTGTGACATTTCAGATGTGTAAAAGCCTCTTTTAAAAGACTAATAGAATCAACCACCTCATATACATATTCCTTGCAAAAAGCACTCTTTTATTTTGGGAGCGTTTTTAACTGTAAACATAGCAGAAAAAGAACTTTTGGCAAAAGCATACATTCATATATCTTTAAAGAAAAATAGGTCTCACTTCTAGTTCCAGAAACAAAGTTGCTAGAAAAAATTCCCAGGCATTTCAGGATGCAGGCGATGCACATTAATAATACAGAACTTAAAAATCAAGAGGGTGTGTGTAGACGCCTTATAATAAACACAAGTTAGAATAAAGGGATACATTTCAACGCTATTTTAAATTGAACACCTGGATTAGCTGGCGCTTCCTGATGAATCTGCCTTGTAGTCCCTCTTTTTCAAGTCCACGTTATTTAGTTTTGAGTTCTTGTATGCCATTTTGTTTCTTTAACAAGATAATGCTTATTTACATTTTTGCTCACTTGCACTTCTCAAATAACTTAATTTATTAAATATTGATGATACATTTTTAGTAAGAACTTGGACATCATGAATTTTGTTGCTGCATTCTTGCGCTCAGACTTGTAGTGTTGAACAGAAGAGGCTGGCCTTATGTCTGGTGAACAGGGTGCTGTCCCAAGATAGAAGTTAAGATAAGGCTTGTCATCCTGTCCCTAAGATAAGAATTGGATCTTTACATGCAATTCAGATCTAGAAAAACCAAAATTTTAAGACAGATCTTTGGAACATTTAATTGTTTATGCATGAGATAAAAATATGCAGGTTTGTTTTTGTCATCTGGTTGAAACTTACTTGGCAGACATGTTTGCAGTTTGCATGTCTCTCACTGCATTTTGATACCTGCTGAACTTGTCCTGGAGAAGGAAATACCCACTTGTCAAAGATCTCTCAGTAACACACAAGATAAAATCAATGCTTTGCCAAAAAAACCCAAACAAAAAAAAAAAAAAACAGTTACTTTTAATGTACTTTTAGATATTAAGTTTTTCCCGAGTAACCTCTTAGGTTAACTCACATTGATGTGACATCCTCCTGTATGTGCTGATAGCACAGCATTCTCAGTAAACCAAATTGGGCAATACCACTGGTTGCTGGTGAAGACTTGATAATCTTCCTCAGGTTCACTCAAAATCCAATCTGATTCCTCAGGAAACGATATGTAAGGTTCTCCAGTGAACAGATCCTGGTCTTCCTTATGTTCACTCAAAATCCAATCTAAATCCTCAGAAAACAATGTGCTCTGGCTCAGTGAGGCTCTTCACAGTAAAAATTATCGATAGTATGAAGTGTTTAAATTGAACTGGAATCCAGGAAATATGGCAAATCAAGAAGATTAACCAATAGAAGAAAAATATGGAGCAGCTTCATGTACCAGCTCCTTACTCTAATTAAGATACTATTCAGCATTGTCTCAGTTGTGAACATGCAGACTTGAACTACACATCACTTTCATTTTCAACGGTTATCACAGAAAACAAAACCTGATTGAAACAGTAACACCCACATGTGAATCAGCCATTTTGTGTTTAGCATTTAAATAAAATGCACAGATAGTTGTAATGCATGCATTTATGCAATAACTTATTTGCATGATGGTATAAACGATGCATCAAATTATATGAAACTTTACCTCTTTTACATGAGTCCGGATTACAAAAATTATTTATATTTGCTAAATGCTGGAAGAAGACCTGTTAGTGACACCAGAAGACATGAGACTGGTGGAGGTTTACGCTCCATCAGGACAATGCAGCTAAATATTAACTAGAGAGAGATCAAACCTGTCCATGCATTGGAATACCTCAAAATCCAGACCTCAATCATTTTATCGGAGCTGTAAAAAATCAAATGAATGACAACAAACCAAAAGTCGGTCATTCTTATGTAAGAAAATCCTTTTTAAACTTTATTAAAGAGCAGAAGACATCAGAAAAAAAGTGAACACTAATGTGAAAAGCAACACGATGTAGTAAGCTGGGTCATCATTATGCCCTATGGAGGACTATGAAATGTTTACACTTACTTTATGCTCAGCAACATGAACTAAAACAGTTTTAAACATTTATTTTTTTCAGAAGCATCCCAAAAGTGATTTTTCTTTCTCTTCTGCAACTCAGTTGTTCTGTAAAATCATTGAAATCTCCTGTATTTTCATGGTCAAATTGAATACTTTATACACACGTCTTTCTAAGATGCCGAATTACATGAAACACATGAAACTGCACGCACAATTGTCATCAAAATCTGAATTGAGTCTTGCCATCCATCAGACTATCAAAATATCTCCAACAAGACATGTTTAGTGGATTCACGTGCAATTTCGTTTTACTATTAGGTCTTTGCAGAACTCCTTCTGGGGTCTTGAACTCAGACTTTTCATGTGGTCACCTGCTTCAAAGTCTCCACTGGCTTCATAACCTCATAAGTTGTAAGCGATTTCTTGACTTTCCCATTCTTGTCCACCTGGTGGATGCTCTGGGTCACTGTGATGGTCACTTGCTTGGTTGACATTCTGTTGTCCTGCCATTTTGTCTGCAAGATAATGACTATTAACGAACATGAAGAAGCATGCAGAGTGTTTTTAAACTGCTTTCAAAATTCCCTGAATTTTAATTAAATGCTTGTATAATTCCAATCAAATATCAGAGATAGTATTTTCTAATGTTATAAAATTTAACCAGCCAGCCTTACAATTTCTTCAGTGTGTAAAACACTTCTGCGCTGCACTGTGGTGCCTGATGAAGGCGACATCTTGTCCTGCTGTGGCGAGGCCAGCACAGAGGGTGGGCTGCTGGGCTTCACGTCATTCAGACTGGCCTCTGACACAGCTGAGCAAACCTTCAGGTAGGCCTGAGCAGGAGGAGGGAGGCCATCTTCAAAGAAATCTGGAACTTTATCAAAGAAAATACACAAATGGGTCATTTGGTGACATTCAATGTTAACCAAACAAAAGATTTGTTTCGAGTCATTAAATAATTCACACTTTCATAATACTTTGAGGTTGTAATGCGACACAGTTTTAACAACTTCAAGATGCACTCAGTTACATCATAAATTGTTTTCATTAAATGAACGATTTATTTGAAATTAGGGAAGACAATAATTTCATGGCTCTGGAAATAACAAGGAACCAGCCTCCTTTAACTTTATTTTTTCCACAGAGGCTCAGAAATAGGCAACAAGAATCATTTTATAATGCTGCGACATTCAACTCGTTTTAAAAGAATGTATAGTAGGTTCATAGATGTCAAGGAACCACACAGCAAAATATTTGCACATAAGCGGCATCGAGCAAAGCGAAGCAACACTAATCTATGTAGCAGTTTCAAAATTAGAAACAGACTTCAAAGTCAGAGTTGGTTTCCCGTTTCTGCTGATCCATAATACCAGCAAATGCACACTCTCCTATCCAAACAAATGACCTTGGAAAGTTCCTTTAGGGAACAAATGATAGACAACTTTTATTTATCTACTTTTTGGTAACATTGCACCTTCTCATGGCTTGCTGCCCTGGGCAGGCAGCCATATCAAAAACTCACCCTGATTGATACTCTTTGTAAAAATGTTTCCAAAACATGCAAGTGTGGTTATTAAAAAAAACCCCCCAAAAAAAATAAAAAAACCCCATAAAACCTGATAAGAAATACTAGCAATTGCACTAAGCTGTAGCATTAATTCTGACAAACTGATCATAGAAAAAAAAAATGAAATATTTATTTACTTTAGTTTATCATCCATCTTATTTGTTTTGAATATTATACATTTCCTTCTTCAATTATCTGCTAAAAATATTCCTGAGCCTTATTAACAACCACTATCAGCCTGAACTGCTTAATTTATTTCTAATTCATCTGTAATTATTTACAGAGTCACAGTGTGTGGGAGGGTTTGCACATGGGAAGAGTTGGTTGATATAAAAGCCATTTGCTTTTTTCACACTTTGACAGTTTTTTCCTATCTATTTAAACAAAAGACCTAAAAAGGACAGAAAAGTCACCTTTTGAGCTGCGTGGCGCAATGAATGTATAGCCTTGTTTTATAAGCAGCATGTGTTTGACCATAGCTAATTGATTTTTGAAATTCTCTGCATGTTTTTCTGTGTCTTTGTTTTGAATCTGGAACTCATTTCGTCTTCACAGTTACATCAAGGCTCCTTCATTCAACACCAGCTGCGTCGGTTGCCATGAGAGCAAAGTCCTGTTGGAGCACAGTGGCTTTTGATGCAGCCTAATTTCCTCTTTTATACCGATTCATCTTTCCTCGGCTTTAAAGTAAAAAGGCTCACTCTTCAGTGCAAAAGACAAGATGGAAAAAAGGAATAACAGCACCAGGATCTTACATTGATGGATTTTAAAAGCTTAATCTGTGGCTCCATCTGCAAAACCAATAAGGGATTGACAGTACCAGGTCTTCTTTGTAATATCCCAGAATATATTCAAACGTGTAATGAAAGGGCCAACTACTCACAGTCCACTCTGGGAGCTTTTTCCCTCTCTGCATTCACTCCTTTAAGGTGAATAAATGAGTAGTCAGCCAGTCATCTTACCGGGGCTCATTGTTTTCTCAGACGTAAAGCCGGCCTCAGAGTTTTCCGACGGGATGCTCTGGATTGATGACAGGGGGATGTCGGTGTCCGTGCTCGTCAGCCAGGTCGACTCCGTCTCTTTGGTCCAGCTCTCCAGGTAGCGAGGCTCCAGAGCGTCGGTCCTGCTCCCCCCGCAGCCCATAGCTCGTCTTCACTTCCCTGCTTGACTCTTTTTAAACAGGAAATGCAGTCAGATGCTAGAAATTTGTTTAATGGTTGGAAATTACTGTACATAATTGCTGAAAGTTAAATTTACAGGGAACAATAAACATTTTTAATTTCTTCTATTATAGAGGCAGTACTTACAGGACAGCACACAGCTGCGCCAGATAGTAAGAGCCCTCATACGCTTAGAGTACAATTGTATTTTTCCTTTAAAGAGATGAGCTGGAGGCAGAGTCAGTGCTATGTTTCTCCATGAAAACAGCATCTTTTTTGATGAAGCAGGTCAGGGATCGGTCAATCAATCAATTAGCCATCATGTTTCTGCCTTAAATAAAGAAATGTAAAACACAGAAGAGAAAAGAAACTTGTTGCTGTTTTATTCCATTATGTCTCATTCATCTTTTTCAAGTCTGATGCCAAGAGGGTTTCCAGCTAAATACAACTTAGCACCATAACTAGAGAATTTTGGGTTTGGTAGACTTTTTTCCCCCCATTGTTTCAATGATTCTTGACAGTTATTTTTGTGCTGTTGAAAAGCAAGTTTACCTTTCAACAGCACAAAAGTTGTTGATAACAAAAGTTGTACACACACAAAAAAAATGCACTCATTGGTTGCACAGCAAAGTTGAACCAAACATACTCCAACACTCACCAAACGTGAGAGTGAAGAGAATGGAAATATCTGAACTTCTGACATCAACCAACTAAACTAAACTAAGCACTTTTTCATCAACTTGGGGCTGCTATTTTTTCCCCCCATGATTCAATGCCATTGGGACGGACGCAACCGTTAGTTTGCATGCTGGTTGAGGAATCAGATGTGATCAAACAGTAGTGTGTGACCAAACTGGTGACCAGTCTGACACCATGTGTCCGATAACAGGATGAGCTGTTTGGGTCAGAGAGGACTTGACCTAGCCTCATCAGCTCTGCTGTTCAACACATAAATGCATTCCATACATGTGTCTTTTAAAGAGGAAAAAGCTACTTTCCAGCAGTAGATTTACTTTCAAACAGCATTGTTACAAAAAAATCCCACAAATTACAGTTTGTGCTAAGTAAAGATCAATTAATTTTGTAAAATGGTCTACAGTACAGTTTTAATGATTTATCAATAAGAGTAATGAAGTCCAACAAAGTCAGGGGTCTCCTATTTTGTAAGAAAATAAGTGGGCTCTTCACAGTCAGGCCTCCTGTGGCTCATATGACTCAGTAAGATAGCGCCCAGAGGGTTGTATACCTATAAGCGCACACGCACTGTTATCTCCAAAGGTCACGAGGAAACACACAGCGTTATAATGATCAGCAGCGAATATCCACGAGACGTGTGACAGAAACGCGACAGACACTAATGACAACAGAGAGGCTTACAGACGGCGGAGGCTCCGTGTTTTTGACTCCCCTCGCCTCGTCACCGCAGCTGCAGCAAGAGCTCCAGCGTGTCGTCTCCCACTCTTAAGAGGACGTTAACGCAGACACACCCCCTGCTGGTTAGCACGCAGCTGGTTTGTCCACACCACCTTCTTCCTCCATCTCCCTGAATCCCACGAGTTCACGAACGCTCGGTGAGTGGTAACTCGTTCGTCCAATGTCGTGAAGATGAGTGGGTATCTGTTGGCCTCTAAATAAAAAATAAAAATGAATTACCTCAGCAGTTGCTAGGTAAACTTGACAATAGTGCTTTTATATAGTGACGCAGTTCGTGTTTGAACTATTGACAGCAAGAAACACCTTTAGTGTCAACAAAGCACCAGTTACTATTGTGCTGACCGTTTCCAAAATTACAGTCAACATTACCATTCCGTGCAAATCTGTCAAAGGGCGGGCCTAAGGCATAAGCAAACTAAGGGCCCGTGGCCACTAGGGGGCCCCTTAATTGGAACTGACTATTTTTTTTCTTTAGTAATGATTTGTATGTGATTCTACTAACAAAAACAGATCAGATCAGTCTACTACCATTGCTAAACATTAGTTCTTGAAAAGTGAGAAATTATTTAGTAAGAAATAACAAAAAAATAACCAAAAGTTTGGACACACCCTTTCATTCAAAGGGTTTTCTTTATTTTCATGACTATGAAAATTGTAGATTAGATTGTAGAAAAACCTGACAGGGCACACGCCCGGAACGTTACCACCAGCTAACGTTCCGGGCGAGAGGCGGGGTCACCCTGTACAGGTCGCCAGTCTGTCGCAGCCTTGGAATAACACTACCATATATACCATGTTAAATCCTCCCATATGTCCCATGTTAAATAAACCCATATGTCCCATGTTAAATCCTCCCATATGTCCCATATTAAGTTCTCCCATATGTCCCATGTTAAATCCTCCCATATGTCCCACGTTAAACTCTCCCATATGTCCCATGTTAAATAAAGCCACATGTCCCTTGTTAAATCCTCCCATATTTCCCATGTTAAATCCTCCCATATTTCCCATGTTAAATCCTCCCATATGTCCCATGTTAAATCCTCCCATATTTCCCATGTTAAATCCTACCATATTTCCCATGTTAAATCCTCCCATATTTCCCATGTTAAATCCTCCCATATGTCCCACGTTAAACTCTCCCATATGTCCCATGTTAAATCCTCCCATATGTCCCATGTTAAATCCTCCCATATGTCCCACGTTAAATCCTCCCATATGTCCCATGTTAAATCCTCCCATATGTCCCATGTTAAATCCTCCCATATGTCCCATGTTAAATCCTCCTATATGTCCCATGTTAAATACCAGCAGGATGATCACTACTTCAACCAGCAGGGGACACTCCTGGTCCATTTCTTATCCATTTTCTTAACCTATCAAACTGGAGCAGAAACTTGACCACACATACATAATATTACAAGTGACCGTCTTTGTCTTGAAATTTTTATGATGTTGGACAGAGTGGGTAAATTGCATATAATGATAATATAAAAAAATTACACAACAATAGTGAGTGAACATAAACCTTAATGGGTTTGCTTTAGAAGCCTGTTTTCTTCTGCAGTCACACACATCCTCTGTATTAGGCTTCCTAAAAGTTAAAACGACCACTTAAGTTCTTCCATCATGTGGGAAAACCTACATCATCAAACAGCAGCTACTTTCTTTCTGGAAAACTGTTTGTTATTGATTGCTTGTGAAAATGTTCACTTGGCAACATAGTGCACATTCATCACAGCTCTCTGCTGCAGTAACTATGATTTTTGTCAATGTACCAAAGTAACAATAAACTTTCTCTTCATGCTATATAGATTTGCTTCTGTGAATCAGCATCTTTTATTTCTGATGTAAGAAAAACTGACAGAAAACAGCAGAAGTTGTTAGTGCTCTAAGTTACTTATGTTGCCAAGTCCTAATGGGAAAATATATGAGAGATGAGTATTGGTCTGGAAGTGACCACTTTGGATCTCTTGAAGTGGATTAAGCTAGATTTCCAACCCTTAACTAGTTGCACAAGACTTAAAATAAAACTGAAAACACATTCTTGTTCAGACATAAAACCAAGGACTAGGACATAAAATGTTTTATTTTTGCAAATTTCTTTGTAAACACATTTACTCTTAATCTAACTTGGGGCACTAAGCAGCATATGTGACTTCCTGATCTACTCCCACACCTCATTCTCTGGTCACTTGTCAAATGAATTTCTTTTCCTGTGGACAGCCCAGTCAATATGAGGCAGGACAGCTTTGATTTGTATGTTCTGCCCTCATGTCTTATTGGACTGCTGGTCAATAGGCCTGTCTTCTCATTACCTTGGCGATTAATGTGGAAAATTACCATACGTGTCACTGGGGTGAATCATGGTTTATCATGGCTCAGCTATACACAGATGATACCACAGAATTACAATAAAAATTACTTTCTAATGGATGTCACAGCATTATTTTTATGATTCTGGGCTATGCAGGGTCAGAGTTCATCAGCCTTAATATTGAAAAGATGAGAGGTCCAACTGTAGAGGCTGTAACTGCAGCTAAAGGCGTAGGTGAAAACTGCATATTTGTGTCTCTTTTATTTTAAATTCTACAAGAGTGACTTAATGAACTCAAAGATCAGAAGTCGTGTTGGTGACCAAACCCTTTTCTGTTTGGGATACAGTGGGTGTGTGGGGTTATTCCTGACTATTGCAGTGACTATTAAAAAAATATAGGGGAGGTTTTATATAGCCTAAATATTAGGCTTATATTTTTAAACTTTGTTAGCATGAGGGCCTAGTTGGGACAATGGACCCGGGTGTGACCCCCTGTCAGCGAACCTGTATCCCATTACATTTACTCATCTGTCTTCATACAGAGGATTTTAAACATATTTACTCACTCAAAATCAGACTTTCTAACACAAGATAAGGTTAACTAAAGTAAAATTATTCATTATTTTTTGTTTGCACTGCAATTAATTTATTTGTAAACAACCAAGAGTTTTATGAAACTCTGCAAGATCTTGAAACTACAATAACCATACAACTTTCAAAGTCTTCTTGTATTGTTGGTTAGGGCAAATTTATATGCAGTGTGGGTCTGCAAAACATCTTCATTTTTAACGGATGTTCAAGGCTGACAGCAGATAATATGCACTCACTATTGATTTGAAAAGTTTTTGCGAGAGTAGAGGAACTCATTTCTGGCAAATCCTGTCAGGCGGAGGACCGTCTGAGCCGATGTGCCGTAGTCAGCAGCCAAATCCAAACTTTTTCTGGGAGACAGGCGCTGAGTTACAGTGGTGGGAAATTTAATAGAATGACAAGGACTTAGAAAGGAAAATGCTGATTTCAGTCACGTGCCGCGCCATCAAGCTGACAATTGAAAGTACCTCCACCCTGTTACACAATTTTCCTCCAATACTTTGATTTGTTCCGGTTTGAAGTTATTAAAAAGACTGGGAGTCACACTGAGATACTGTCTCCAGTTGTCACAATCCCATCAGCAAATTGTTGATCGTAGCCACAACAAACAGCTTATCCAGATAGAGCGCTGCCTGGAGCTTGCGTTCCAGTGGCATCCATCACATCTCTGGATCTTTTTCTGGCAGCAACGTGCCTCCTCTCATTAGACTGGCAGTGTGTAATCTCTTCTCTCAAGCGAAAGAGCGCCAGAGATCTCCTCAAAGGCTGCGTTCTTTCAATCCATCTTGGTCTGGGCCAACATGACATATTTTCATTAGTGTAAAGAGCTCTACAGGAATAGAGAGCTGCCCTAAGTAAAGCAAGTGGGGTTCCAAAATCTGTGTTTACTTTGTCAGCGTAGTAATGAGATAAGTTTATCAATCGTGCGACAAGTAGAGCAAATCAAGGACAAGGACAGGAATATTTTAAAGTTTTAATTCCTTTAGTCTTATTTCCTGCAGACTGAGAACCTCTTGATTACTTAGAACAAACTTTAATGTTTAGTTTGAATAATCAACATGTCAGCCTGCAGGCACATCTGGACAAGGTCCTAATGGAAGCAGGGGAGAGAAACTGCAAACCACAGCATCCTTGAGAAAATCTTCCATCCTATTAAAGAGCGTTAATTCGAGAGTGTATAAATCCACATATTTCATCATATCTTAATGAAATAGCCTTTCATCTCATTTAATTACATTAAGTGTCCAGATTGTCTTGGAATATTAGCGTTGTGGGAAAAACTGACTGAAAAGTGATTAATATTGACACCATAACAAAATCATTCTGCGTGACTGATTTATGTAATTTCTCCCTCTCTCTCATTTACATCATCAGGGGACAAGCTAAAAATCGATCTTTCCTCACTTCTCTGGCTTCAATTGATATTTCCAGCTTTTATATTCTGGTGAAGACTTGCCTGTAAACGCAGCCTTTGCACTTTATGCACTCCATTCGTTTATCTGGTGAAACACACAACTCTAATCCTATCAAAGGCAAAGAGTATCCCAGAAAGGCCCATAGTGGGCAGTGGCTTATGAGGGGAAAGAGAGGGGCTTTAGTATTTATGGGATTTCTTGAGGGATACTCAAAGTTTTAGGGAAATTATCTTGGGGAAATGAGTAAAACCCATGCAAACACAACTCTTTGAGAGCTACAACAAAATAGTTTTTAACCTAAAAGCATAGCAAATCCTGGGAGTATTTCAGAAAAAAATAAATAGCATATTTTTCCAGTTTGATTTAAACATTTTAATACTGTTGTCACAGTAGATCATCTGTATCCATCTCCCTCTATTCCATTAATTGTCCCATTTCACACCACCAAAAAGCTAATCTCTACATTTTACTTACAAAACATTGCAAAAAGAAAATCTTTGAACCTTTAAAGAATTTTAGTACAACTACATGTTTCATGATACTGTATTGGGATTTTTTTGTAGATGACAAAGTGTCAATACTTTGCTGAATCATCTCTTGACATATTAACTTTACAGGTCAAGAGACAGAAGACTTCTTTCTATGTTTGGTTTCTGAGTCATGAAACTGACCTGTGGCTAACAGGTGGCTGCTGACAATGAGCCTGGTTCTGCTGGAGGTTGGTTCCTGTTTAAGAGGAGTTTTTTCTACCCTCACCATATGCTTGCTCAGGAGGAGGGACTGCTCCAAAGTCAATAACTCAATTAAATCATATAGGCTTCTTCCCATAGACATCTTTTGACCAATTGACCAATCTAAAATTGAATTAGAATGTTATGTATTGATTAAGGACCAGACTGTGCCGGCAAATGTTATCTGCCTATATGATTAGATTGTATTTGTATGAATTGTGATATATTCAAATAAGTAACTGTATATCTGTTCAACTGGAAAGGGAATTACACCTGGTTTCTTCTGAGTTTTGGCTGTATGTTTAAGGTGGTTGTCCTGTGGGTAGATGAACCTTTGCACTAGTTTCAAGTCTTTTGAATTCTCTATCACAAGGGTGGGCAATCTTAGTCCTCCAGACCAACACCTCATTTATATAATTTAATTACCTCCTTAATCATTAAGGTCTGGAGGACACTGCAAACAATTTAGTAATATACATTAGGAGTATCATAGCAGTGTCCCATAAATAAAAGACCAGTACTGTAGTATTTATCATCTTAAATTTAAATCGGCAACCCTCTGTCTTCCAACTCTCAAAGTTTGAGCTCAATCAGAAGATTGCTGACACATCACTGACCTTTCAGTGGTAAATAAATGGGAAGTTTAGATTCATTAGAGAAAACATCAATGGTGTTGGAAGGTTATGAATGCAATGAAAATGAGGTGCTGAAGCTTGGACAATGTGAACAAAGATTGGAGGTCTTCTCATACTGAACCCTTGTATTTAATCAAAGGAAAAATAAGTGGAAGTCCCTCCTCTAGGGAGCTGTAATACTTGCAAAATGTCACAACAAAGCCTGTACTTTATTTTACTATGAAATGTCAGTCTAAAAGGCCAGAGAATGTTAAAATCAATAGGTATTTATATGAATATTCACAGCTGCTCTTTAGTAAACTTGTCTTTCGTTATAACATATGACATAAAAGAATGATTAAATATTCTAGATACCAACAGAGAAACATACATTTCTGCAGTAAAGGGGATCATTTCAAATTCTAGTTTGTCAATTTCTATTTCAGATTATTCAAATTCAAACTTTGACTCAATTACGTACTAAACATATGAAAGGTTTTGTATTACATACAGTGCCTTCCAAAAGTATTTACATCTGCAGCTTGTCAAACTAATGAATTTGCTCATCACAATCTCCCCTGTCACTGTTTCTGTTATAGTCAGCCAGCATATCAACAGAGAGATTTTTACCATTGTTTGAAAAGTGCCCCACCAGTGACCACAGTCATCAGGAGGTAATGAGCCAGAGAGATAATATGACTAATTAGTCACTCGATACTCTTTAAGGAACAGGTTATCCCCAAGGGTCACTTGGGGATGCAGTAAAGCACTTAAAAAGTCAATAGAATCAATCAAAGACCTAAATTAGAGTAATTTGTTCATATTTGTTTGAGTATCTTCAAGTTGGAGGCAATTGGTTCTTTAAAATGCAATAGTGAATTCATGTTTTTTGTTTAATCATTCATTCATCACAGAAATCACATTGAGTATGGAGTAAAATAAACAGAGTTTGCTAAAATGGAGCTAGATTACCTCAACCACTGGCAGTCAGTCTGGCACTGGTTTGGAGTCCTACTGGTTGCTTTTAATGCTGGGAGTTGATGATCTTATGAATGGCAGGAGATTAGCCCACAGGAAGGGCAGAGGAAGGAGAAGAGGAAAAAACATTAAAGTACGAGTCAACATCTTTAGGATAGCGACAGATGTGTTACGATTAAAATGTTATCGTCTTTGAAGAACGGTTAATGCGGGTTGGGAAGCAATGAGACTTACAACATCAGTGGGATCAATCAAACACCTAATTTTGATCCATTTGAGTTTTATAGTTCTCTAAGGATGCAATTATGTATCCCATTCCAGAAATGAGGAATACTGAGTAAAATAATCAGAGTATCCAGTATGGTTTAATAAAAGCTGAGAGGCACAATGAAAGCTTAATTGAACCCTTGACATTTCCGTATTACCAACTGATAGAACACTTTTCATAACGTAAGCACAATAAAGAAGCTCCAGCTCTCAGCTTTTTCATGGTCCAGTGCTCCTAATTAAACCATGAATGGTGTCGCCAGGTTACAGTTCTGACTAATTGCTGACACATGAGACTTTTCATGTGTGTCAAATCATCTTGGGCTGCTGCGTTCTCCAATAAATTCTCAGATATGATCTTTAGGTACATAATCCAATCAAAGTGAGTCTCAAAAGTGTCTAAGCTTGTTCTTCCTTCTTTCCTCACGTGCAGCTTCTCACCGCCTGCTCACCATCTCACAGAAAACCAAAATGCTCCAAAGTGAATCCACATTAGTGGGGCTGAATTGTGCATGACAATAAGAAGGAGCAGGCGTTACAGCAGATGGGATTGTTTCATACACTGCTGACTCACTGTAATGCGACTGGGGAATATCCACGACTTGTAATCTGATAAATGCTTCTTTAAACTCAAACCGACAAGATAAGTGTGGACAACAATTGGACTGAATTCTGAAAATTGCTTGTAGTTTTTTTTGCTATATTGCGCTTATTTGTCACAGGCCTCATCTGAAGCCTCAGTGCTCTAAACAATCCTTTCCCATCAATTTATGAAATAAAAGAAATCCCCAAACTAGTCCCTTTTCAGCCATTTACTTTGAACTTGAACATTTTGATTCCGAAAGGGATTCTGGGGTGAAGAGGTGAGAGGCAGAGATGTGTTTGTCATGGATATCTGTGCCTGAGCTGATGCACTCTGTAATCAGGAAGCTGTCAGGGATGATTTAAGCTGCCAACAGGTCCACTGCTCTCGTGCCTCTGACTGCGCAGTATTTCATAGCTGCTGAAATCAACCACAGAGGTAAGGCATATATATAAAATCTAGCTGGAGGAGAGAAATTCTGTAATATTGATAAAATGATGGAGTTACAACAGAAAGCAATAGACAAAAACATTCAACACACCTTTAGGTACTATGCAGAGTCTTTTTCAAACTGTCAAAACAGCTCAGACTTGTCAGCGGATTTGGATTTCCTAATGCTGCTGGACGCCGTGTTGACAGGATGAGCAACTGTCCGGTCAAGCGTTCCCTTCAGGACAGCGACAGTATTAAGAGAACATATTTTCACCTATTCCCATCACTGCAGTTGTGATCTTGAACTGTTACATCATGTCTCCAGGTTGAGCTGATTCCCTCCACAGCTATCTGAACACATTAATCTGATTTGACACGAGTGCCAAGCTTCAGCTCCTATTGCCCCATTAGTAAAGTGACTTTGTCAGTCATCTTGGCAGCTGCGACTGCTGATTCATGTCTCTCTCCTTCTCTCCGAACAGAACAGTGTTCACCTGCTGACAAAATCAAGTTTCACACACAGTTCAATGTCAGTGACTACTCGCTTAAGGTTCATTTGATCTTAATAGTGGAGGTGAAACCAATAGTCTGAACCTGATGCTGACTGTTGGCTCTGGTGAGGAAATTAACAGACACTTATTATGACATCTTGACAATGACATTCAAAGGAAAAACAAGAATTTGGTGTACAAGTTGTCATTTATTTGTGTTTGACAAATTAAAAATTATACATGAATGCTAAAAGATGAAGACAGTACCCAAGTAATACCCTAGTGTAACGTCTGACATAAAGTTGCATTGAAACTACATGTTTTGTGTAACAACAAGACCAGGGCACAATTTAGCCAAATGCTTGATTGCTTTTTAAAATCAGAAATGATAGGCTTCATTTAAATTGAATTTTTTCTTGGTTCACACCCAGCATTTTGGCAGACTTCATAGATTGAGAAATATGCTTGAAGTCAGATCTACTCCAATTGATTTTGTGAAAGCAAACCAGATGGCAATTCAAGTATATTTAACTAGAACAAAAAGTAACACCATGAATCTAAGAGATGAAGTGCACCCTCATCCTCTGACCTCTGTTTTTAGTCCAGTGATGTAACATCTTGCCTGCACGTTGCACTTTAGGCTGGACATGACTCGACAGTATTTAAGAGCGCATTAGATGAGGGGACACCATGAGGACATGTTGAGTACAGTGTGAACAGAAATTTGAGAGTGCTGCAAGCTCTGCAATACAAACAGTGGTAAAACTGATATCGAAATTAATCCAGTATTTTATTTTGCCTGGAAAAGAAAAGGTAAAACTATTAAAGTTTTTCAAATAATCTTTATACTCTAGAGGGGCAATTTCAAAATGTTTGTTTTATTTGTGGAAGAACCAAGAAAGGATCATTACAATTACTTTACAGAGATGATAGAATTAACTGTACAGAAATCACAATTTATGTACATTATAGTGCTTACCTTTTAGATGATGTTTTTTTTATTTGCATAGATTCTTTTGGAACGGAGACAATATAGAAAGTGCAAATAAAGCATGAAATGGGAAAGGTATATTATATAACCTACTATTTTAGGAATGTGACAATAAAAGAATATTCTTATTTTAGAATTATCCAGGCTTAAATTCAATTGAAAATTTGTGGGAAGGTTTGAAAACTGATGTTCAGACACTATCATGGCTTAATCTGATCTATGGGCTCAGAATGCAGAAACAAATCCTGTCTCTTAATGCGCAAAGCTGATTCATGCTTATCTGGAAAGACTTGCAGCTGAAATTAAAATAAAAAATGAAATAAAAAAATCTGTCATTCTTGATTTTAATAACTGATTTTTCAGTATCTCAACATTGTGGACAATATTTATCCTGACCACTTGGGGGCAACAGTGTCTTATCTTGTGCTGACTAGAATACAAACGCAAAGTTTACGAGACAAAAACACATGTTGCATGCTCAAAATAAATAAATGATATTCAATCCTCATTTTTTCTTAATCATAGATAAAACTGTATAGTATCAGCAGTATAATCTGAAAATTTAAACTAAAAGTTGTTGTATTTATGTTGATGTTAGGCAGCACTCTTGTAAGAGCCATAAAGTGACAGACGAGACTAATGTGGGGTGACATATCATTTTTCTTCCACCTGTCTGAGATCTTTGTTTACCCCAAAAAGTGTTGAAGCTTTGTCTGCTACCGAGATTGGTCACAGTTTGGACCCTTTTTCCATTTCAACTTTTTGTATTAGATCTAGAAGTCATCTTGGAATAGGTTTACCTCAAAAAAAAAAAAAAATNTTTTTACACAAATTTTTTTTTTTTTTTTTTTTTTTTATCTTTTTTGTTAATTTTTTTTTTCTTTTTTATTTTTAATTTTTTTTTTTTTTATATTTTTTTATTTTTGTTTTTTTTTTACAAAAAAAAAAAAAAAAAAAGCGACTTTATTTTTTTTGTTTTTTTCTTGTGAGCCTAATACAGATTTTATATTTTAGTAAATACAGTTTGTATGAGATAAAATCATTTAAAAACATCTTACAGTAGAGACAAAAATATTTCTCGTTGCGGTCCTCAATCCTTGCATTCATGTATTGAGGGGGCAAAAATCCTTGAATAGCAACCTTAGGCTTTTTCTAATAAGTGTGTCCCCTTCCTGCAGGTCAATCTATCCTACAGCTCAAAAAAGGGCTCCAGGACTCTGATCTCACCTTCAACCAATCTGATCCCAATCAGACATAAAACCGGCAGGGTCTGCCTAAAGAAGTCCAATCGAAGAAAACCTCACAGCACGATCAACCCAAAAATGTGCCAAACACACATTGAAACATATATCTAAATTCAACAGTTTATGTCACTTTCATTTAGTTTTTTTTTTTTTAGTTTTTTTGCTTCACTTGTTTTTACAGTGGTTATGTCTTGTTGACATCTATTTATTGATTTTCTCGTGTAACTACTCCATCCTACTATCCATTTCTCACTACTGATATTGCAGATTAAAATACACATAAAAACACAATATAGTTTAGATTTAAATAATTGGACAATGACATCTGGCATGTGTCAGACAGTCTTATGATTATTGACAGAACTATGATTATGGACCAAAAGGCTAATACTTAACTTCAATTTACCATCCTTGAAGTTAATTAGTATAAAATAACAGGACTACTGCAGCTGAAGGGATGTATTATCTTCATAGTGTCTAGTTTTTTTCTTTAAGCCATCTGAAATTTCATATTTCAATCATCATATTATAATTGATAATTATTTACAACATTTTAAGGTGAGTAATTTTTGTGTCATAGAATTACTGGAGTACCTTTGGTAGAAATCCCTGTCCATGAGTTGAACATTTATTATACACGATTAACGAAAAACAGTCTTTCAAGCTCAAGTCCATATTTACATATGTTTTATGTGCAGAAAGAAACAGCCACTTTAAATGTAGTAATAATACATACCATGGATTGTCATGTTATTATTGTGGCTTTATAGTTCTGCTCATATATTGTCATAATCTACAGGTGTTTGTGTTTCTTTTGGTTCTTACATGTTTTTGCATTAGGTTATGGTTTTTATATTATTGTCACTAAGGATGTTCCATACATGATTCATGTCTTTGTGTTACGTTCTGAGTAATTTCTTGTGCTCTGCTCTTGTTAGTGTTACTATTTTGATTTAGAAAGCTCCTGTTGTGTTAAACTCACTCTGTGTTTATTGATCACCTTCTCTCAGTTCCCACAGGTACTGCTCCTGCTGCGCTTCATTTTTCTTATTGGTCACACCTCTTTCTCATGCCACTCATCAACTCTCCCTGAGGTTCAGAGCCTGTTAGTTTCCACACCTCCTCACCAGATTCTTTCATTCACCCTTGTCTGTTCTTCATCAGCAGTTTCTCTTACTCCATCAGTTGCTTTGCTGTTTTCAGGCTGTTATTTTTTCGCTTCTCCCATCCCAGTTCTTTGGCTTCTTGTGAATTTAGAGACGCTACTAGTCTCATCACTTGACTGCCCTTGGGTCCAGCTACACAACAAAACACGATACGAATGTAATCAAATATTTATGTTTTAAACCAAATCTATAAATGAACCAACTACTGACTAAAAGATTGTCAATCATGATTATGTCTATCTAGTCAACCGTCATTCATCACATTACTTTCTTATCAAAAAACTGAAGATGGTTTCCTCCTATTTATGAATGCATGTTCAGAAATATTACTGCATATGTTAGCTGAACGTTGACTGAAGAACATTTCCAGCTGCAGTGAATCTCTGAGCACTGGAATCAGCAGGGCCAGCATGTTCAGCATCAGTATGTTAAGAGACTTAAAAAGAAGGAAGGTCAATCACAAAAGAACTATGTGCACATTAAAGCTGACTCTTGTCGCTTCAGATTCTAGCTTCAATACTTTCTGAGAGATGACTGGCCTCTTGTCTATTCAGTTCCCATAGAAAGAGATTTTCTTATTCCAGAAGCTGAAAAGGAGTTGAATCAGCATGTTCAGATAACTTTAAAAAGGATTGCATAGACACATAAAATAAAAATAGTAGGAATTCAAAATAGACTATCGTTATCACTTCCGAAGCTTCATTTCTTCTTTAGCAAGAATAAAGAAAGATGACCAACTGAATTTTATTAAATTTGTGCAGAAAAATAGCAAAAGGAAAAAAAAACTAAACGTACTTCATGAATTAATTGCTTTTCCTTGCAAAAGATCCTAACAATTATCAAACTATAACAACTCTGGTTGTATCGTAGTGCTGAGAAGGGTGATCTTCTTTTGCAGTGATCTGCAATTGATCAAACCCCTAATGGGAGTTTAGTTTCAAGTACTATGTTATGGTCATGGTGTAAAAAACAAAATACGTGGGTTGGCAACATGACTCATTAGTGTGAAGAATGATTAAGAATGTGGTCAATTAACTCTGTGTATAATGCATCCTCCTGCTCTTAGTTGAAATGCCAAGTGTGACATAGAGTACCAAGAAAAAACAAAGCGTGTTTGAGCTCATCAATTCTACAATTATCACACACACTTCAAATACAAACGTGAAGTCATCCCCAAGATTTTAGAGGAATTAAGCACAGAAGAGGTTGTCAACAAAATCTGCTCCAGGAACACACTTTTTTCTTAAAAAACAAACAAAAAACAAGCAAAAAAAACCCTGTTTGTGGATTAAAAAGTTTGAGAATATTTAAATTTATTTGGTGAGAAAATAAGATAACCGACATTACCCTTTTTCACTGTTGAAGAACTGCAGTAGTGTTGTTTTAGGATCACCACATCTCAACAACCATTAAAATATGTCTGCATGCTAACCAGGCATTTGGAAAGCTTATCTGGAACAAGCCTTTACCATCACACTTGTGCTTTAGCTTTTGTCAGATTAAGCTAAAATTAACCTTCTCTGCAGCATCTGTGATGCTGTGGGGGAATTCCTGATCCAAAACCCAAGCCAACAGAAATCAGATTGTTTGTGAAAGTCACATCGCTAGTCTCTGTATCTTAATCCAAATAAAAATCTGTGGAGTTAGCTGACAGATGATTCTGTTACAGAAAACACTGCAATTTTGACAGTCAAAGATCCTTCTCTCTCTGTACATGCTCCAAGCTTCACAACAGAGGTGTCACCTGAAATGTTAAGAAATTGGCGAGGGGTTTGAATTGCATTCTTGGCAAGGCCCCCCTTCTGCAACCCACAAAAAGCCAAACACACAAACACATGCATGCACATGCCCACACGCACAAAATCCCCCAAAACATAACTACAATTTAACTGACAAAAGATATGAAACACAAAAAAATATTATTGATAGGTATGTGGGTGATTGGATGGGAAGATTCTGTGCAGATTTAACACAGCAATGATACAAGCTGCTGTAAAATGGAGACGAGGTAATTACAGTTAACTTACTTGAGTTCGGCTTTACTCTGTCCACACAAGCAGTCCCTGAATATTTCAAAAAGAGGACAGAGAATAATTTATGATGCTGTATTGTGAAATAAAGGAGAAATATTGCAAGAAAAAGCTGGTTTGGTAACACCGTGAGAGGAATTTTGACATGAGTTAATTTCTCCAGGGGATAATAAATGCTTTCTCTCTTTTTAAAGATCAGCAGAAACCTTCTGATGTCAGAGATATCGCTCTTACTAGTTAATGAGGATGCTTTAGATGTCTTTGGAGATAATTCACTCTAACACCTTTCCACTATTGACTGTAATCAGAATAAATAATGTGAGAGCTAATGCACCATTTCTCTTGTTGCAAATGTCAAGCGATAAAAACAAATAACTAGCCCTCATACAGAGCAGCACAACCTGCCCAAAAGTATCCACTGCAAAAACGAACTTCTAGTTATTCTTCTTTACAGCCATAAGCAGTTGTTGTTTGCCCCACGAAATCAAAGGAAACGATGAACATGTGAAACAAGGTGCTCTATAAAGATAAACCCAAAGATCTTTAGTGTCCATGCAAGATGCTGTATGTGTTAAACAATTTCTACACACCAATTATTGACTCAAAGGGTTGAATTAAACATCCCAGTTTGCAGATGCTTAGTTGCTAAAATGATTGAAAATTGTGTATCGTTTTTTTCTTGTACTTCCAGCTATTTTCCATTTTGTGTTGGTCTATCATGATGAATCTAAATAAAATCTAATAGTTTGTGGATGCAATGAGACAAAATATGAAAAATAATAATAATAATAATTGAGTGTGAGTACTTTTGTAAGGAACTACATTTACAGTTTTGTCTTCAGTGAATTTGAACAGTCCCAAACTAACTAACTAACTAGCTAACTAACTAACTAACTAACTAACTAACTAACTAACTAACTAACTAACTATGGTAGGACAAACATTTTAGAAACAAAAGTCTTTAAAGATTATCTTCTTTTATTTCTTCTAAGTAGCATCTCAATGCTCTAAATTGAAAGGCCTGTGTCTTCTTTATTAATATATAAACTCATCTGTACATTTGACCTTTCTCAGTCTCCTTCAAACTGGCAGTGCTGAGCCTGTTTGGGCAAATGTATCATCTCTGAATGTGCCATGAGAAAAGCTAATTAGTCACAGAAGATGGTCACCTAAATTGTGTTACAGAGTTTATATTCCACGTAGCCTCATATGGCGGTTTAGGTTGGTAGGCTTAGGAAAGGAAAATACACTATGAAGACGTCCTTTCTTTATTAAATGTTTTAACCTAAATGACAGAAGGAAATAAAGCCAGAGGACATTGATGCATGGCAGCTCTGATTTTCTTCCTTTGAGGCAGTTGCAGGACCGATACAATATATTTTGTTCCTGTTTCACTTCCTGTTTACAGAAAATGTTTTGTCTGACCATACTTCATGTTGGACAGTGTCAGTTTATTTGTATGACAGGTTTTCCCATCATCAGTGTGTTTTGAAATTGTTCTGTAATGCATTTATTTCAGAAGCGCCTTCATAGAGGCAGCATAAAAACACTAGATGGTCATTATAGCCCAACATGTCAGACAGAGTTTGCGTCTTACTTTCCCACTGCAATATAATGTTGTTTTCAGTTTATTTTCCTTTTAATACTGTATATAAAGCACTATAAATTGCCTTGTTATTGAAAATGTGCTATATAAATTAAATGGCTTTTCCTTAAATGATGTTTTTTAAGAAATAAAGGCTATCTGTGTAAATGCAGTAAATCCTACTAAACTATCTTTTTGAAATATGAAGGAATAAAAAAAACAACAGAAATGCAACAGACATGTAAAACTGATTTATGATGTTTATCTTCATGTAGGTTACAGATCACCACATGCTTTATGCAACACATTCAGTGTTGTAATAAATATTACATATCTGCCTCCACTCTTTCTGCGCTCACCTTTAAATGATACCACTAATCAAAAGCACATCCTTCCTTCAGTCGAATATTTCCATCCTTACTCAAGATGAAAACTTTGGAAGGATGAGATTTATAAACCAATGAAAAGATATTTCATGCTGCTGGTGTTTACACTAAAGAAGAAAAATGAAGAGATTTGTCTTCCAAGCAGGAGAGCTCGATAGTCAGTCTAAAGATGCAAAACATCTCATGCTAAGTAGTTAAATCACACTTTTCTGTATTTTCTTTAAACCATCACCATGCGGGTTTTGACTGTTGCATGGCCAAATTACCAGCATTGTCTCCTAAGCCATATTTATTTTTATGCAGCCAGTGAGTAATTTTTCTAAAGTTAAACAATGTCAAAATCCTCAGAAAACCAATGTATCTGAAGAACATAATTTAAAGCAATATAGAAAGCCCTGCAGGTATGCTCTGTGTACTTAAATTAGAGCTGATGGAGGAGGAAAATCCTTACCATTGCTTGGACCATATAGCAAAATTTCAAAGTATATAAACTTCACATTTTTTGAACCCAGATAAAGTTAGTGCTGAAAACAGAAGACAAAATGTCACTGACCTTTTCTGAGGATTCCAGGTTGAATTGCTGTTGAAGAAAAGTCATTGTAGTTCTCAATTTAATCTTGGATGGCTTTGAACTTCAGACAAAAACCTCCTGAGGAGTATTTATTATAATTTATTAAATAAAAACTCCCTTTCATATGGCCACACAAGGCACAGATGAAAACTGCGCAAGTTTTACCTGAGAGTTCAGGTTTCTCTGTTTCTTCTGCCAGACTTTGAAGAATAGAGCTTTTCTCAGTGTGCTTGTAGACACATTGTGTGGTTATCATTTCCCAAGCACAAAAGGCCATTTGGTGTTCAAGCTACACTAGCTCTCATGTGTGAGCTGCTGGCCAAACACAAAGCCCTCAGAGGGAAACAGAAGATATCAGAACAGAAGATTTCTATTTTTTTTAGTGACTGCTCAAAAAATAACCTCCCAGAAAAAGGACAAAAACCCTCAACATTCATACAGTTGGTTAGCTTTAGAAAGCAAATAATTTTCCACTATGCAGCACGTTCCTTGTCTAATTTGGTTGAGGAGGAAAATCTGTGCTATTAACAGATGCACATCATTCTTCTTGCTTCATTAGGTTAAGTAATTCCTGTGCAGAGGTTACTTAGTCTCCAGCGGGTGGAGGGGAAGAAAAATGACGCACTAACTAGTTCACTTGGCTGTACCAGCAGACAGGAAAATACAGAGCAGAGTTCCATTTGCCTTTTCAGTCCCCAAGTCCGGCTTGTTGCCCTTTCTGCCAGGTGTCAGGATTGAAAGTGGAGACACTCAGTAACAGTGACAGGCAAGTATGGCGAACATAAAGAAGCTATATGAATATGCTTGACCCTGTGTGTGACTGATAATTTCCATGTTGAATGAAAGGTACAGTTAGCTTCCAGTTACAGACACATACTCCTTTTATACAGCCACCTCCACAATTATCAACACCTTTGGTAAAACCTTTTTAGAAATCCATCAAATATTAGAGTAGTTAAATTTCACACCAATAATTATTGAAAAGGTGATTGTTTGCCATGTGTAAAACCGAGCTCAGTTTTCCCCCCATAATTTGGTCAGAATAATTGCTTCAGCAGAAACTGGGACCAATATTGTTGTGGTTGATTTGATTTTAATTGTTTTTATTTTTATTTATTTCCTGAACTAAGTTACTTTAATTTACATGGTGTGATATACCTAAAAGGATTTGTTTTGATTTGTCCATTTTTTAAACATACACCTTAATTCTCACTACAGAACAAGTAACAGGAAGCAGTCCTCCATGTAGGGTTAAGGTGAAAAGTGAAATTAAAGAAATTGCTTTCTTATCTTAAACTCATTCAAACCAGGACATTTGGGGTCTAAACTCAGGGCTCCAAGGGGCAATTTTATACTTTTTCTCACTTATAATAGCTGCTAAAAAAACACATTTAACTCAAAATTGTTCATTCTATGTTAAAAGTTTATAACTTTTGAATACATTTGAACACTTCTTACCACTTTACCATCACTCCTTGTAAGAAAAAAAAGCACAACGTGATTTATCAAGCGTTCTTCATAGCTGATAATGCCGCTACCTGCTTCCCACAACGGATTTACACCGTCCTTACAGAACAGGCTGAATGTAATGTATCTTTAAAGCACGGCCCACAGAGAAAGAAAGGGTTTGGCTTGGCTTTTAAATTTAAAATGAACTTGAGTTTGCATAAATAAATTTAGCTCATTTGGCAGGCGCACTCAGTGTGGCACAAGAGCCAAAGCTGTCCGTTTTCCATAATGAACAAAAGCACAGGAGAGCTGAGCTCCCTGTCCTCCTTTTGCCAAGACATGTTGGCACATTTGTTGCTTTTCTAATGGGGGTACTTAAATTAAACGCAGAGTCATTTCAGAGAACTGGGGATATTAATAGCCTCTGGAGGCTATTGAAAGAAGAAAAAATGCAAAACTTTGATTGCTTTGACAGGAAAGCAGTAAATCAAATAAAGTCATAAAGCATCTGGCTCTAATTCAGGAGCGAACAAATGTATATATTTTTTTCTGAAATTAATACACTTGTATAATTTAAAAAAAAAAAATTATTAAAAAAAATTATTATTTAAAAAAAAAATAATAATTATAAAAAAAAAAAAAAAAAATTAAATATTTTTTTTTACTCTCCTATCCAAATATCCGGCCAATATAATTGCAGTATCCAATTGTATTATAACACCAATAGGACAAAATCGCTATCTAAGCTTAAAATATGTCAAACAAATCAAATAAGTTTAATAGGTATAATAACAAAACGATGTGGTACTGAAAAATAAACAGAGGGATATAGAAAATAAAAGAAAAATCAGACAACTTGCCTTTACCAACTCCAACATCATACTGAGGGTCACGAGTGTTTAATGGTCAATATTAGTTATACAACGGGTGCTACAAAGATTAAATTATATAACTTAAGTTATATTAATGAGAAAAACATCCAGCTGTCCAATAAATATTTCTCACTTCAAATATCTCTGTTCCTATGAAAACAAAAAAGGTGATTGCATTGTTCAATTTATTGCTGAATAAATTCTCCATTCTTACTTCAAAGACAGGGAAATGTCTGTGTGCTCACATCTCCTCCACTGAAGAGCACAGGTAAATTTTAATCAGTTCTGCTGTCTAAAGTTTGCTTTGAGCACTTTATAAAGCTAAATGACTGAATGAAGGAAAAAGGGAAATATTCATACTGTACTGCTGAACCATCGGTGGAAGTGAGCCCTGAGGACTGTTCTCTAGGTTCTCTAGTTTTCTGGCAGAATCCAAAAGCTTGAATGCTTGGCTAGTTGGAGATGTTAAACATTCCGTTTCAATATCATCAAGATTGCAAATGACTGTCTTGGTCAACAGTCTTTTACCCTTTGACTATTGAAGAAAGTTAGGAACAGTAGTACTTTTGGCATGGATGGTTTTGCAATGCATCCGAATCAAAGGGTTTCAGTTTAAGGGTATGCAAATTTATGCAACCAGGTTATTGCAACTTTTTTTTAAATTATTTTTTACTTACATTGTATGGGATATATGTGACATTATATTTTGAAATTTAAAAATGTCTTCTTAAAGTTTACATTTTAGACAAAAAAGGGAGATTTTGAAATGGGCTGTTTCAAGTAAGATCTGATTCAAGCATGTTGTTTTTCAAAAGGCAGGAAAGTTGCTGGAAGGCCACTTACCATACTTGAGAGATGAAGCTAACCTTGTATAATAGAGAGTTAGCACCACTCTGATATGGATGAAGATAGATGTAAAATCAAAGAATATTAGCTCAAGAGAAACAAATCTTAGTTAGAAAATACAGTTAGAATCCAGCTGCATTGTAACAAACCCAAATAGAAAAATTAAATACATTTGTGACATTCCAATTAGATCATTTTTTAAGGTAATCCAGATCTTCCCTGCTCTAATGTTAAGCCTTCAGGCTACCTGAGGTAAGAAACAGAAACCTAGTTAATTCAAATTGAGCTGAAATGATAATGTGACCTTACATATATAGATAAATTTCCCATCACTCAAGCAGCATGACTTTAAGTGAGGAATACATTGGGGGGCAATGTTGGCTTAAGTAATGTACTATGATATAATTTCCAGATAGAAATGAGCATCACCAGAATATTAACATTTTACATAAAAAGATGATTGCACCATAGTGCTTTCAAATTAGCCATTAAGTAGGCCATCTTCATAGCTGGCTGCATAAAAGTTTTCCTTTAGCTGAATAAAACATAACTTTTGGTCTAATTACGCTAATAACACTGTGTCATGTAATGTTGAGCAATCAGAGTGATGCAATCAGAAGGAAATCACGGATATTGTGGCTCATCAGGTCTACACCAAAAGTGAAATTACAGAGATGTCGAGAAAGCCCAAGTCAGGTTGTGTTTGTGATATGATAGCATATAACCACACTTTTTGGAGACATGATTGGGGTCTAAATAAACAGAAAGTGTAATCAAGGCAAGGTTTACAGGTTTAGCTTATTACTGAAGCCTTCTTTTAACCCATAGCCAAGATAATTATCGTTGCTTTGACCTCCTGTACCAATGCTGTTATTGGCGTTGGTTCCCTATATGTGGGGCTGTAGGCAGTTTAAAGGTGTTGAGAATGGTAAAATCAGGGTTCATCAGTGCTTTGAATAAAATGTTTTGTTTTTTTATTTTGCTTTGTCAAGTTCCATGGTAAGGGCTACAGAAGTGCCCTTTACGTGACATCTTCGCTTACTTAGGAATGTACAAAAAAGACTTTGGTTTGATGGGACTTTGTAACATTTGACTGTTGTCACTGTGCATGCATTGTGTTTTTTTCCTGTTTGCTCTGCTTTCCTCCCAGAGTGAAAAACAAGCACTATATGTTTATTGGCATGTCTAAGTTGCCCTTGGGTTTGAATGTTTGTGTGTGGTTGTTTGCCCTTCGATTCTCTGTTAAGCTGTAATAAGCTGGCAACCACCCTAACCCTAACCCTCCTGCAAGGATTTAGCAGGTGCACATTTGAACCTGCCTGCCTGCCTAGGTTTTGGTTTAAATTTCATGTGCTGGGTTTTGTTGATGATTAAGATCATGTTTGATGATGTGACTATTGACAGTAAAACTGACACTTCAACAAAGGTTGTAAGAAAGACTTGTGTTTTTTACTAATACAAACTGAATATTACGTTAAGAGAAATGAAACAACCACATTTAAAGACATATTGTACTCTACAAGAACCCACTGGAAAGGAACCTTATATGACCTGGAAATCAACAAGCATTATCTTAACTGATTTACGTGTAAGAATGACTACAGTTATATTTTCTTAAAAACCTAAGAAAATGGTGTAGTGGATTCATTTTTAACTGCTTAAATCAAAGAAAGGACAGTAAAATAAATGCAAAAGCAAGATTGTGTTTTCGTAACTGGCCTTGATCCATCAGATTTCAGGACCAGAACAATCAGTGAAATCCAATAGCAACAAACCTCGCAGAGAGATTGTTTTGAGATCTTTTTGGTCAGATCCTACACTAAAAGTGCTTGAATTTTTCCAGCATTTTGCTTCACTAATTTCCCAGTTTATGTTAACCTGCAGTTCATATTTTCTATTTGCTTTAAATTACACAAAGGAGATGCACATTTTAATTTGCAAATGAATAGCATTTTGAACTCCACTGTTGCAGTGGGTGGCGAGATGTTCCCAGACTGCAGACGCTCTCCTGCACTAGAAGGAGCGGCTCAACATCTGGATTAATGTTAACTGAAGAAGATTTAACAAACATCTTTTCAATCTCGTACATTGTAAGGAAGACATAATTAAAATTCACCTGATAAAAGAAAACACAGCTTAGTTTCACTATGTTTTTTATATAAAAGTTTAAAAAATTACTTCCTTTTGTACTATTTCATATGCAATGTTTTTGTGTGTGATGTCCTTGTGGAACCTTTGGCTATACAAACTTTAAGAAAAACTTATTAATGTAATTTATTAATGAAAAGGCAATGTTTTTCTCCAACCCAATGAACCTTTCATAGATTTGTCATAAATTTGACTAGGAGTGAAAATGCATCAGGATTCTAAGAATACAATTACAGGGGGTGATAAATTATGTAAACATTTTATTAGTTGAAACATAATAGGTCAGCAATAGGAAACCAAGAACAAGGTTAGAGGTCAAAACTGATAGACAAAACCTTAAATCTGCGAAGTAGAGTTGTTCTTGTGCTGTACTTTCTATCTGTATGTAGGTTTTACTGTTACTTTGGTTTGGATAATTCCAGGATTTCATTAACCACTTGGTTGCTACCTCAACTAAAAAAAGAATAAAGACACTGGATGTCCATCAATTTACTAAAATAGGCTCATGATTAAGAAGAACTCATCTGTTCATTATTCGCTTGTCAAAACAGAAGAAAGGAGGCTTGCCTGAAGTCACTGATATCATTATATTTCAAGTTTTGCCCTGCAGATTTCAAGTATCTAACAAAAAAAATTCCGAACCTAACAGATAAAGTCCAGGCTGTTTATTCAAAAGAATGTGCACTCTGTCTGACTGATGAACTACAAAGTCTTATTTTCTACATCCATCCCCACAACATCTGCAGCAATGGAGATTTATCACTCCATAATCCCCATTGTGGACATGGTGACTCAATTCAACCCTGCTGCTGATTTAACCGTTTGTCCACAAAGCTTTAACTCGCAGAAACAGCCGGGTTTTATTTCAGAGAAAAAGAATGACATCTAATTCCCTTCAATTGCCCAGTGGGGACGACCTTAAGCTGCTTTGAAAGGACACCATCCTAAAGAGCCTCTTTGCTAAGGCTTATTTTCTGGTTTTGATCTATCTTGTGGTCACAGAGGTTCTCTATGAAGGATTTTGTACATTGTTTGAGTTGGCTGACCAAGCGCTCTGCCCTCTGTGTGTTATATCACGCAGCTCTCAATATGAAGAGGAAGCCGTTTTTCTGTTTGACTTCTCTGAAATAAAGTTATATAAATTCCCATCTTGGCATATTTATTTCTCAGAGGTAAAAACAAACTAAAATGCTAAGCCAGGCTTCTTCTCTCTCACATAAAAGTATAGCACAGCAAGCCTCAAGTTTTCCTCTCCCTAAGCAGCAGTGGTAGCAACAAGATCTGTATGTCTTTCACATGAATTGCAGCTGTGCTTCTCATATGGAACTGATGCTTCCTCAATCCAAAACTACATCAAGATTATTACACTGCCAGGAGGCTTTATATAGGCAAAATAGGCAACTGTTTTCCTACAATATAATAAATGCCCCCTCACTTTCAATAAGTACTGCAGATTACCAGTGTGGTCATCTGCCTTTAACAGTCAATATACACACTTTTGACATTTATATCTAATGTTCTCCCCAAGCTAATTCAGACAAAGACAAGTTTGTTTTTAATGATCTTGCTATATATATATATATATATATATATATATATATATATATATATATATATATATATATATATAGATCTTTTCACTTTATTTGTTACTTTTGTAAACCAGGGTTGTATTTAATAATTGCAGCACCTGTTTTATATGTTGCTGTTTTGTTCAATTCAGCCCAGATTCCACTTCTTGGGGCCAAATCTTTGACATAGCAAATATTTTCTTATTGTTTTGTTGACCATATAATGCATCTACTCTCAAAGCTTGACAAGAGTTCCTGCTAACTTTCTTTACCTCACATGTTTTTACCTTTAATTACTGTAAACCCTTCATGCAAAACTAAAAATGCAAGCAACAATATTAGAGGAATATAATTGAGCAGCCTCAAGGTTAGCTTGAGGCAGCTCAAGTTATAAATTTCAGATTTATGCTTACAACCTGATTTCAAGCTGGAGTAATGTTCTATAGACTTATTTTTGGGGTCAGCTAAATATAGCAGATTATGCAGCATGCTCCTGACGTTTGTCCTTTCCAAGGAAAAATCTTAGCAGAGATTTGGGGTATATCTACTTCTACAAGAATAGATGGATCATTGATGGAAATGGATCTATTTGGTCAACAGTTATGTTGGAGAAATAGCTAAATGTAATTCAGCATCCTTTTCCACTTCAGGAAAACATCTAGAGTTGATGTAGAGTTAATGTTTTTTAGATTTTAGATATGCTAAAATCTAAAAAACATTTTTGAGTGGTTGTAACTGTAAAGAAAGATATTGCCCTGATTCAACACACCTGAATAAAATGAATGGTTAGTTGCAGAGACGGAGTGAGGTGATATACAGAGGAGGTAATTCAGGAATGCAAATCAGCTGCTTTGGAGCGAGGACAACTCTAAAACATGCAGTCCTTTAAATTTATGAATCAATAAATATATTTTTATCATTAACTAGAAGAGTGACCCTGTTCTATAATAAGTATGGTAATTTTGAAAACATCTCATCCTTTCACATCAATCAGTTACGAATGTTTCTTTTGATGCATAATGCTTTTTCGGGGGAAAGAAGGATGAAAATGTATAGAATTAGTTACTTTTATTATGACATTTCCATCATTCTGTTTGAATTCAATTATTGGCCAACCATCTAGGGATAAAAATTAACATTTATATTCACAGACAGAGTGCTCCCAATTTTTAAATAATTACATGCTGTAATAATGAAAATGTCAGACCATCTTCCTATTGGAGTCACCTTAAGCATTTAGCATTAGGTGCTCAGTGGTCAGTCAACAGTGCAGACAGAGTACATGCATAGTGTTACCTGACATCAATCAATGTCATTGTCAGTCACTGCTACAACTTTTGAGTAGAATCTACTTAAGTAGTAACTTAAGTAGATTCTGTATCAGTGACACATATGTGAAGTACATAACATCTTTTCGTTGTCCAAGTATCAGAACATTTGACATTTTCAGAAATTTGGTTAAAATGAATGACAGTTTATGGGCCATATTTTATTGGACGCATAAACTGATAATGCTTGAACATTATTCTGTCATGAAATGGGTGTGGTGAGGTGGTGAGGCAGACGCTAGAGACCCAGGCAGGATGAATGTGATGAAGATTTAATGAGCATAGACCAGGGGAAAAACAGTCCACAACCGTGGCAGCACTGCTGAGCGGAAAACAGAGGACTCACGACAGGTAGCGCACGGCAAACGAATGGACAAGTAATCAGACAGGCAACATCAGAACTGAATGACAAACATCAGACGAGGACCCGACGAGGAACACAGGACACAGGTGGGACTAAATACACAGGGATCAATCAAGGGAACGAGACACACCTGGGATCAATCAAGGGGAGGACAGGACAACACAGAGAGCACAGAGACACAGAATTAGAAATAAATACACAGAAAACACAGATCCTGACAGTACCCCCCCCTCTAAGGGGCGGCTCCCAGACGCCCCAAAATAGTCCAGGGTGGGCGGAGGGGCGACGGCAGGAAGGCTAGAGTCCAGAAACAAAAAACGACCCACACAGTGTGGGTGAAAACACAGGGGGAGTCAGGAGTCCCGAAAACAAACAGAAAACTACCCACACTGTGTGGGCGGGAACTCTGGAGGCGACCAGCGGAGGTCCGGAGGCCGTCCGTGGCGCAGGAGGCGGAACCCATGGGGAGAGTCCGGGGGCCGTCCTCGGCGCAGGAGGCGGGACCCACGGGGAGAGTCCGGGGGCCGTCCTCGGCGCAGGCGGCGGGACCAACGGGGAGAGTCCGGGGGCCGTCCTCGGCGCAGGCGGCGGGACCCACGGGGAGAGTCCGGGGGCCGTCCTCGGCGCAGGCGGCGGGACCCACGGGGAGAGTCCGGGGGCCGTCCTCGGCGCAGGCGGCGGGACCCACGGGGAGAGTCCGGGGGCCGTCCTCGGCGCAGGCGGCGGGACCCACGGGGAGAGTCCGGGGGCCGTCCTCGGCGCAGGCGGCGGGACCCACGGGGAGAGTCCGGGGGCCGTCCTCGGCGCAGGCGGCGGGACCCACGGGGAGAGTCCGGGGGCCGTCCGCGGTGCCAGAGGCGGCGACGAGAAGTCTCTGGGGCCGCCTGGAGGCGGCGACGAAGAGTCACTGGCGACGAAGGGACACACTAGGAGACTCTGGGGACACACTAGGAGACTCTGGGGACACACTAGGAGACTCTGGGGACACACTAGGAAACTCTGGGGACACACTAGGAAACTCTGGGGACACACTAGGAAACTCTGGGGACACACGAGGAAACTCTGGGGACACACGAGGAAACTCTGGGGACACACGAGGAAACTCTGGGGACACACGAGGAAACTCTGGGGACGCACTAGGAAACTCTGGGGGAGCACTGGGAGACAAAGAGGGGACACTAGGAGGCTCTGGGGACTCAGGGGAGAAACTAGGACGCTCAACGGGGACGCTAGGGAACTCGGAAGGGGCACTAGGAAACAACGAGGAGGCAACGAGGAGGCACTAGGAGACAACAAGGGACTAGGGAAGCCACCAACTGGAGTACCCAACTCACTGACTGGAGTACCCAACTCACTGACTGGAGTACCCAACTCACTGACTGGAGTACCCAACTCACTGAGTGGAGTACAAAACTCACTGAGTGGAGTACAAAACTCACTGAGTGGAGTACAAAACTCACTGAGTGGAGTACAAAACTCACTGAGAGGAGCAGAAAAGGCTCTTAGCCGCGCAGCCTGACGGCCTGGAGCCAGGCGGGCCGCCTGGAACCCCATCACCATGGGGACCGT
>CAEFZX010007290.1:0-125704 GCA_903066825.1 Alfaro cultratus | reverse complement strand
ATATATATATATATATATATATATATATATATATATATATATATATATATATATATATATATACATACATACATACAATTTTTTTTGTCAGTTCAGTATGGAGTCTCCACAAACCTTGAACTATCTAATAGCTGTGGTTTCATCAAGGATTTGTTAATGTTTCTGAGAGATGACTGACACTGTGAGGAAGTCTTCAAAGTGCAGAAATAATCATTCATGGACTTCAGGGAAGAAGCAGTATCTGCTCTCATACCAATTCCTCCTTGCTGCAAGAGCTCACACACAGCAGCCAAAGAAGCCATACTGACAGCCTTGGACACCTGATTGGCCACAGATGGGACCTAAGACAAACACAAAACAGTCCTTGCTTAACTTCAGAGCAGCAAATCTGATGATGAGTGCATATATTTAAATGTATACCTGTTGGGTTGGCTCAAGCAAGACTGAAAGGCTGTACTTTATGAGTTTGGGGAAAGCAAACTCCTGGATGTTCTTGTGGCAGCGAGACGAAGAGCTGCACATAACAACCAGCTGCCTCAGGACACACAGATACAACTCGGCCCGTTCAACGTCAAAGAGCTGTCAAAGAATAAAGCATGTACAGACATCTGAGTTCTTGAGATCTTCTTTGTAATTGGACAGTAATGTAGAATGCTTTTCTTCCTGATTACCTCCTGCAGCTCCCCACACAGCCTCCTCAGAATAAAATCCTGGACTGGGTCGACAAGTTTAAGAAAGGTTTGTTCAATGGCAAACATCACCTCATCCTCTGTGAAACAAACATAAGGCTTAACAAGTGCAAACCAAAATGTCTTCTTGTGTTTTCACTCCTATTTATTATGAAGTTCTTATTGTATTTCTTTGACACATTTCACAGTAAAATTTCCACCATTTTGATTTCTTTAGGTGTTTTTTTCTCAGTTCGGCTTCTTCAGCAATTTGGCTTACTAACTCAGCTTAGTACTATGCCATGTACAAGCCTATTTAAAAGAAATGCTAATTGTTCTTGGCGTAATAAGTCAAAACTAAATCAATCAAAGCAGAAAAGGCTTACACTGGCAATTTCATTATGCTGGGCAGTATCATGTGGTTTATTCAGACTCCAGTAAGTCTAAATCTGTAAGAACTGAGGGTCGGGCACTTTCTAATTAAAAGTAAAACTGCTTGGTGTGTTTGTTTCTACAGGCAAAAAAAGTGTTTTATGCTAGCTTATTTTGGAAAATATTTATACACTTATTTACAAAAACAGTTAAGGGGCCAGAATGAATGGTGCCTACTTTTTAGTGTTAGAGAGAATTTTTTGTGATGTTTTACTTGTCGTCACTCTAAGAGAAGTACTTTGCACTGTGGAGTGCTAAAAGGTTTTGTACATCATATAGTGCATTTTTACTTTCCGGCCCATCAAATAAATTGTTGAATTTTCTAGAACACTAAGAAAAAGACAAGAAAGAGCCTATAAGTCTTCTTTCAATGAATTAAATCTATGTATAAATTGAATTTACTATATTAAAGCCAACATTTGTAGGATTTAAGGAGTTTCATTACAAACCTTCCACTTCTTTTTGCTGACCACAAGGCTTTGTCCCAAGCTGCAGCAGTCTAAGCAAGAGCTGCAGACTCTTGTCACTCTTATGGACAGGCAGGTAGATATTGGTGTAGACTCTGCTCAGGGTGTCCAGTAGCGGACACAGCAGTGAACCCAGAATTTCACTGGTTTCTCCTCCCAGTCGCCTCCTCTCCATGTCCACACACAGCAGAAGGGCTCTTGCCAGCTTATCAGCCTCTCTAGTGTCAGGTAACTGTTCTGCCTGACCTGTGTGACAGGAAAACTGACTCTGATAAGAATCACATGCAAATACATCATATCTGCAGATATAATTCTTCTCTGTATCTAAAACACTCCCACACCAGACTCACCTGTGCTTGCTGGAACACGAAGATAAGCAAGTACCTCTTGTTGAACATAGGCTCTTACGGTTTCTTTTTGTGTGGGATCATCGGTGAAATCGCCGTCCAGAATTCTGGACTTGAAACTGCATTCATGTTCCAATAACCAGATGCACAACTTTCACAAGTACATGAAGTGATAATCAGTTGTTGCAACTTTTCTAATACAGTATTTGAATATACTTAAGAGTGCAGGTGTGTGTAAGGAGCAAACCTCATTCCATTGCGCTGTCCCCCTACACAAAGACTCATCAGCACGAAAATGCATCAGGAAACTAAATATGTCATCTACAGTCACTTCACTCTGTAATTAAAATAATAAAAAAAAAAGATTAAAACAACTTAAATTTTTCTAAGTACCCAATACAACTAGTACACATAATATGGAAAGCAGTGAAACTTGCTTGTGTGTAATATTTATTAGCGCCAGCAAATAGTTACACTTGGTTTAAAATGAAATTTTCAGATTTTTAACCATGTGTTTTTGCAATTGACTTAAAATAATGACTTATTATAAAATAGTTACCAGGACTGTAACAAATGAAAGTCATTTGTTTATTTTTTTCGGATAAGTTTTTCTTTCTAACTGCATCAGCTCCTAAAATGTCAAAACAACCTCTCCCTACTAAACGTATTTCTTGCGATATTCGTCTTAAACTGTAACAGCCATTAATTTTTTTTAAAGTATGTTTCTCATACAACCATAATTATTTTAAGGATATTGCCTTTTACTTTTAACATTCTAGATCACCATCTTCATCTTACCACATCTGTTAGAGAGAGGGCACTCTTTAGTAAAAAACACTGTGCAGCTCCTCTTAGCAGAACCTGATGAGTGATCATGGTGCAGCGTAGCACCTCCCTAGAATGCAAGGCACAAATACTGTAAAATCAGTCTCATCGCCTAAAATAATGTGTCCAAAGATAACCTCATTACTTACCGTAGGGCAGATAGGCCGCTGATCTTCAGCAGAGGACATGGAGGGAGATGTGAAAAGGCCTGACAGACGAAGAGGAGCGGTACGGCACACCAGTGCTTGGAGCTGAGCTGCTGAATCAGCTGAAACAAAACACAACCTGCAGAGCAAACACAACAGTTAGAAATAGATTATGAAATGTGATTCATGGATTTGTATTTGTTTTCCAGCTGTACCTCTGTCCTCCAATGGTAGGCTTGTGAAGAAGGTGACCAGGAAGACCTGGAGTTTAACCGCCAGCTCAGGACAGTCTCCTACACTCTGCCCTGGTGATCTATATTTGACAGAGGCTGAGTTAGACAAAACTAATATGAAACTAATGACATAATCTCCAGAACTTGACGAAAACAAAACAAATTTAAATCCTCACCTATAGAAAAGGGACGTTTCAGTCAGAACATTCATGAAGGAACCCACGACAAACTACAAGAGCAATGCATCAAAAGAAGGATTTTAAATGAAAGGAAAGAAAGAAAAGGAAATTATTTTTTTGACATATGATGATTTGAATTGCCTTGCAGCAAATTGCCTGTGCACCTGAGAAAAGGCTACTGCAAATGCCGGCTGCTGAAGAACTTGCAGCTGAAGCAGATGGCACACTCCTTCTCTCATTAAGGATTTATTCTCACTGTGGAACATGCGCTGGTACACACACAGCAGCCAGGATGGGTGGAACAGGCCTGACCCTGAAGCACCGGTCAACAAACTCAGAGTTAACTCACTATAGTTTTGATGCATGTTCGTTGTTTTTAAAATCTTTCATGATTATGTCAATAGATTACAGGTTTTTGTTAAGAACCTTCAAGAAAGCAACAAAAAATTATTGACAAAACATTCCAAGTTTTTATTAGCCTTAGCTCATTAAGAATAGCACACTTCTAGCATTAGACAAACCTTGATACATAAAATAATGAATAAAAAGGTAAGTCATTTGTCTAAAGATGACACAGCATTCAAATAGTTAAAACTTACCTTCACTATCATTCACTGTTGCTTGGATTAACGTGTCAATTCTGTTTAAAACTGGCCTAACAACATGAACCTGCAAAGAGGGGCACAGGGAGAGGCTGAGCATCGTTTGTATTATAATGTCTCAAAAAGGTTGTGAGATAACAACTCTATAGAACTTTCTACCTGATTCTCCTCCAGAGTTTCCATCACCAGAGTGTAATCCTCCCAGAACTCCCTCAGCGGTTTGCTTTTGCTGGGGACCCATTTAAACAATGTCTCTCCTACAAAATAATGGGGTTTTTTTTTAGCCAACTGCATACCATTCTCAAAGATGAAAATACTCTGTGTTGCATCAATTATGTAGAAAAAATATTGTCTGCTGAAAGGTGGATGTAGAAATAGAGAAAAAAGCTACTTGTTTTGCTGCCATTATATATATATATATATATATATATATATATATATATATATATATATATATATATATATATATATAAAACAAGTCAAGAATGTCACAAAAGGTACACTTGATTTTCTTGTGTTGTAAGGCCAGCCTTTTGCTTTTGCAAATAATGTCTGTTCAAGTAAAATAGCTTAACTGTGTTAGAAAAACATTTCTGCCACTTTTTAAAATGCAAAATGTAAACATTACTGCAAAATATTCCAATGGAATCTTCACCAGCTGAGCTTTGAAAAATAAAATTTACTCAACTGCAGAGGTGAAACAAGAAAATTCTGCTTTCTCCACTGTTGCTATAGGTGATTTAATCAGTGAAAATATTTCATTTTCATTCTGATGCAATTACAAGATGGTACACTGAATCTGTATAGACTGTATGTAATGTAATAATTTTATTATCCAAAATATTTTGTCCAAAACCAATGCTAATTAGTTCAAACATTTAAGAGTTGCAGTACTACTGAGACTGCAATGTGATTCCTCCAGTCAGTTTCATCAGTTTTATAAATTAAAAGTCTTTCTGTTTTGCCTGCTTCCAGACTTTTTTCTCCATGATGTTTTGCGTGAAAAGCAAAAAACAAATACGTCGAATAACTTGTTAGCATGTGATTTTGACAAAATATGAAAACAAGCTGAATGAGTGAGAACGCTTTTGCACGGCACTCTGTATGTTACCATCCTCTGATGTAGAAGATCGGGAATCAAAGCCCTCCTCTTCGGATAATGCTGCGCATCTTTTCAACAGGTACAGTGCCCTCTTGCGCGACACGCTGTCCCTGTGCGTCAGTCCGTCCTGACAAATTAACCAGAACTGAGGACGCAGACGTGGGTCGGCCTCGCGGCACTCGGAGGAGGTGGCGATGTGAGACTTCAGGAGATGGTCTGACAGGACGGTCAAACACAGCAGCGTCCTCTCTGTGACCACCGGTGCTCGCTCCATGGAGTGCCAGCTGCAAACATCATCCAGGATGCGCTTGAGGATGATGTTGGACCTCGCATCGCTGCAGCAACTGAGCGAAGTTAAAATGATCCTGACCATTACTTTGGATGCCAGATCATCGGGGAGTGATCTGACAGAGGACAGCGCACAGTTTAAAGTGTCGAGTGTGAGTTCTTCATCCGCTGTAAGAAGAGGCATGAGAGCAGCCAGGACTTCAGCAGCAACCTGCACACTCAGAGTCCCCGGCGTAAGCGGCTCCTCCTCTGACATCCGCTGTAACGACGGCAGGATCGATGAAACCACTCTAGTCCGCACGTTTTCCCCGCACACACCCACGGAGACACCGAGCAATCTGCAGACAGTGGCTGTGCTCTCTCTGCAGCGCGTATCATCCCTTGCTTCTGCTGAGAGTCTGCAAAGAAATGGCAGACATTTCGACCAAATGACCGACTCAATTTTGTCATGAATGCCACTTTTGTTTACACCTGTCAGTGAAGTCTGAACCGAATCCAAGTCGGTCAGAAACGGTCCTAGAGCTTCGATGAGAGCAGTGAGCGCCTCAACACGCTCCGTGTGCGGCCACAATTCCTCCGGCCAGCACAGAGATTCAAACAAAGTATCGTAATTAGGAGAACTGCTCAGTACCGCCTGAATCAAAGTGGAAGACATTGTTTATGAGGTAGGCTGATAGTGCCAAGCATGTAAAAGATACGACACCCGGCTTTTTAGCAGACAAATGGCACAGTCTGCACGTTTTCCCAATAAGAATGTAAACTTCCGTAAACGTAATCCGGAATTCTCGCGAGAGTGGAATGAAACAAAAGTTCGTGTAATTTCGCAGCTCACCAAATAAACATTTTAATCTCTAAATTATGTAAACAACTACTGATGTGTTCCTTTGTGTTTTAGTTGTATTAAGACATTCAAAAATATTTAAGCTCGTGTTTTCACCATGTACTCAATTTGTTTTGTACATGTCTGTATGAAATGAGCTATTCAATTTGATTATTGAAAAGCCCATGTATTTAACCGAGGACCTTTATCACAATAAAGACACACTGATGGATGTCTGCTAGTTATTAGGATTTTTCCCCCCCCTCAAAGCTAACATGACATTTAAAATTAGAATATTACATCAGACCATTAAAATAAACATTAATGAAGAGGAATTTGAGCTTAATAAAGAGTATGTTTAATGTCTGCATAGATGTTATTTTCAAAAGGTATTTTAACACAAACGTGCGCGTCATCTGAACTTAATTGAGCAAATATGACGATATGTGCATCTGTTAAATTCTTTTCTATGGGCCACATGCAGTTCAAATGTGTTCACATCTGTGATATATATATATATATATATATATAAAATCATTTTAAAGATTTTGCCACATATGTGACGTTCTCTACACATGGAATATTAAAATATTAAATAATCAAATATGTTGGATGTTGAAATGCTGAATTAAAAGTATTTTTTTTCTATTTTCAACTGCAGAAATGTGAAGCATTCAATAACTTTAGTTAAATAGTTGTCTGTTTTTAGGTAACATATGGCTAGTGATTCAAGATGTTCACTTTAACATAATGGCAATTTCCTACCAGCAGTCAATTGTTAATGGATTTTACACATATATAGTTTGAGCATGAAAGGGTACTGGCCTTGGGATTTGAATTTCTTTGTGAACTTACACCTACTGTCCAGTTGGAGGCAGTGTATGGAATGACAAGGATCCTACAGTACACCGTCAACATTTACTTTTAAACTGCTGTCCGTAATGCAAGGAAAACTAGGCATGCATCATGATCAGAAATACAAAAATCCTTGTATAATTTCATACCATGAGTATTTTTTTAGTTTTACTGGTATTAAAAAAAAAAAAAAAAAAAAAATGTGCTTTTTACAATTTAACATATAGAGTATTTGCAATGCAAGGCTGTTTTTAATAACGATTTGGCATTATGTAAATGTGTGTGTGTGTTTCATGACAGAACATAAATCAAAGTAGCTCATATTAGCTAAAGACTTCACTTTGTACCAACAACCCAGGTTGTGACAAAATTGAGAGGGAAAACCAACAAAGGCTTTTTGTTCTGGGAGCAGTTACATAATAGAAAAGTGCTTTGGATCCATACAGAAAAAAAAGAAAGAAAAAGTACTGGTTACAAAAATAGTGCTTCACCAATAGCACATTTGTATTGCAATTATGGCAGACAGAAAACAGGACAGACTGGAGAAACTTTGGATTAAGGCACTGCCATCTGTGAAAGGTTAAATGTTGCACATTTGTAGATAGTTGTTAAAGACTGAATGAATGGAGACTGACAAAAATCTATGCAAAACAGCATATCATAAAAGATAAAAAATACAAAAGTTCTACATAAAATTTGATTACAATATCAGACAAAAAAGCAACATGAGTAGGCTGTTAGTATCAAACGTACAATTGTGATGGATGGATTAAAAAAAAAAGAAGAAATTCTACACAGTTTAAAGAAAGACTTCAGAAAATTTTCATATGGTGGTCTTTACAAAAGACAATAAAAAAAATTCATGTTTTTAACAAATGATTTAAATGCATGTCAATAAAACAAGTGCAATATGTACAAAATAAACATCATGAATAAATATGGGCGGTTTATTTGTTGAAATGTCGCCGTTTTAGTTTCCCGCCATTGGAATCACATCTTAACAAAATTTCTATATCTTGCCTCCAATATGAAATACAAATATCCCTCATGACACAAAACACAGTCAGAATGCCTCAAGCGCCACTGCTCTCTAAATGAAGGAACACTTTAGGCATATTACTCATGATCTCAGAGTATGAATTCCAGGAACTGTTCATCACTTAAAGAATCCAGGGAGAGGCAGTTACTCGACCTGTGTCCATAGAAGGAGGGTTTGGTTTGGCAGTGCAGATAGGGGTAATAACTGGGATCTACTGGTGTCTTTGTGCCTGGTGTGACATCTGGGAACTCAGAGGTGTAGTTGTGGGACGAAACGGATGGCAAGGCCATTCCAGTGGGTGCAGAGGGTGGGCAAAGACGGACATCATCTAAGCTGTGGCGCTTGGGGAAAGTCTGCGGTCTGGACTTCAGGATCGATGAGAAAGAAGAACAAACTGATGTTAACAAATGAAGGAAATACAATCCAACACAAACTAAAGGCGTGTTGGGTTATAAAATTTCCAATTGACTGATTTTTACCATTTTCTTGATAGGAAACAAAGTATCTTGATCGGCATGTTGAGGCTGCCTTTTGTATTCTGTGGAGCCCACATGATTTAAATTGTCAATATTGATAATGATGAAAGTGGACCGAGTTTCAGAATAAAAGCCGCTACTTTTACAAAATGTGGAGGAAGACATGCACTTCACAGATACCTGGTGATTGAGTCTCTGCAGAGCGTCCTGAAAAATCCACAGACACTCCATCAAGAAGATCAGCCAGCTGGGACATTTCACACTGCACATCAACAAGAGCCTCCTCTGGACTACCAACACTGGTCTTGATAGCTAGAAAACGGCATACATTTTAAGCAGGCAAAATATTTTTTCACAATCACAAATCTAGAAAAAAACATTTTAAATTTAATATTAAGGTCTAATAGACATTAGAAAAATAATTCTAGAAAAAAACAGTACAGCGCTTTGAAAATTCATTAGTCTGCATACATAATTCTGTCTTTGCTTTACTGCTGCAGTAAAACTTCTCAGGTCATTAAACAATTTTTTTTTAATAAGAAGCAGTTCTCAAATGATAATCTAATTTACTAAAAAGGCATAAAAGCCATCAGAACCAACCTGGCCACATGTGAAATTTAATGCTCCTTAAACATAACTGGTTTTGACATCTTTTAGATATATATCTGGGTTGCTGTGTGGCTCCTAGATGAGACATTAATGTACACTTGGAGAAATTTTGGAAAGCTAGTCTGGGAATTCATTCATCATTGTTCCATGTTTCCTCTATTTGAGGATAAGGGTTCTCACTGTGATTTTCTGATATCCCAAATCTTTAACCTTAGATATCAATGACTTTCATCTGTTTTTGAATTTCTGCTAATTGAGATATGATGTGTTACATATTTTAGCCTAATTCATGGTGTCAGACTAGTTCTACACTAGTGATTTCTTAGTTTGACAGGTCTGGCAGTAATCTGGTATGCATGTGGCTAGTAGCATAGGATCAGAAATTGTGCTTAGTTATAATTAATCTATGATTTAACCTTTCCACATAAGGTCAAGTTGGTCAAGATAGCTCCTCAACCCCACTTACAAAGGAAATAATCATTGAAAACTACATTTTGAATTTAATAAGGTTATCTTTGTCTGATATGAAACATTAACATGTGACTAAGAGCAAAAACAGAAACAAGAAGAAACCTCAAATTCTGTGAAAACCTTTTCAGGTATTTAATGTAAAAACAAATCCCACCTCCATCTTGTTGCTCTTCTCTTCGGTCTTTACTGCCTACGTCAGACTCAGAGATGGAGGAGCTGTCCTGGCTGGTTGCTGAGCTCAAACATTTCTTCCCGTGTTGTAGACCCTCTTCCCCCATTAAGGTCATCTCAGTGCTGATGCTGTGCTGGCGGGCGTCTGCTTCAATGCCTGAGCTGCCAGTGGAGCGTCGAGACAGACCAGGGCTGCTCTCACTGCCCGGCGGATCCAAATCCAGGTCGTCACTGATGTAGGACTCTCTGTAGCGCCTCTTCTCTAACGATTAAGACAAGCGACATTGAAAGTCGTAAAGCCAAACATTTAATATGTGCTTAGTTAGACTCCTTTTTTAAGCGGAACAATTTTTATTAATGACAGATTTTACTACCAGGCCAGAGTGGTAAATTTTGTTTCATTGAGTGTCTTCTTAAACCTCCTGGTGCCGTTTGGCTGTACTCTCAAGAACAGAGATAAGAGGGACTGTAGACGTTAGCTTGTGTGGTACTGGACGTTCAAATTTAGGTATATTTGGCGTTTCAACTATTTAAATATAAATTTGACTTGGGTACTCTAAGGGAGGTTTATTTATAGGTTGAGGGAAAGTCAGGAACTGGAAACGATGCTGTTAAATTGTCAAACAGATGTGGGCACTGCATTTGTGTTCATAGTGTAGAGGTCCTAAGTACTGAGGTCTGTACAGCGGCTCTACCAAACAGCGCTAATCCCACACTTTCTTCTTCTGTTACCTTTGCTTTCCTCCACCTGTCGAAGGTGTTTGAGGGCCGGCTGCAGGCTGAGGTAGACCTGGTGGCTGTTGCTCAGATGCAAGAGGAGGTGTCGAGAACGAAACGACGAGCCGGTGTAGTAAACCAGCTTCCTGGCTGATGGCAAGCCATCTGGCTGGATCTCAAATTTCTTCCCCTAAATGAGACAATGTAAAATTAACTGTGAATGTCCATTAAATAATTACAAGGAGTCCTCTTACTCTCAAGAGGGAACAGAAATGTGGAAACGAGAAGCGTCCGTACCAGGAAAGTTAGACGGCCGACATTTGACCAAGGGAAGTCGTACAGCAGCTGTCGGATGTTGTTCACTTCCTACGGAGACAAAGCAGACATTTAATTAGCAGCTTTTTGAATGTGGAATATAGAATCTGCTTTAATATCTTTTAGAACAAGTGATAATTAAGTATTTTTTTTATTTTGGTGCCATCTGGACTTGAATAAGACCAAAAGATTCTCCAGATATCTCACGGTCTGTTGGCTTCAAAAATCAGTCAGGCCTGGTGGCTAATAGCTAATCCCTCCACCCCCACTCAAACGGCCCCTGATTGACAGATCAAACAACTGACAGGCACAGCAGGCGGCTATCTCTTAACGGACTGCTTAGTGGCAATCCCACACATTCCTCGCACAGCTAGTCGGGGGGGCTTATTTGGACTATGGATACAAAGGAGAACGTCTTGGAGCTAACACAGAATCGTTTTTTGTGTACACATACGCTGACGTACAAACTGCGCATTAATAACATGCACCTGATAAACCTGCATTCCTCGCAGGGTGAGACCAAGCAGCGCTGTTCCTTTCTCCTCCTTTTTGTCCTGAAGGAAAGAATGATGAGATGTCAGAGAAGCATCCGAGCTGCTCAGATAAGATAACTCTTTCACAGCCAAACCTCCCTCTTAGGTCATGGAGAGAAGCAGAGCTGATGCTAACAGAACATTTCAAACTGCAGTCTGTTGTGCAATAAATTGATCAGGTTTCAAAATATGACTCAGTAGATAAGTTGCTTCAAATATGGAAGATGACATACTGAAAACACAATTGCTAATGTAACGGCGTGAACTTTTTACTCTTCAAATGAACAGGATTTCCTGAAATGAGTCAAACTTTTCTGGCAATTGTTACAACATTCTGGAAATGTTAGATTCCATAATCCATGTATGTTCATAAAATTGTTAAAAATAAAAAAAAAAACTAAATCATTGCAACAAAAAAATAAAAATCACAATTACTCAACAAGTCTGGAGTGGATTATCTGGAAAACCTTTTTACCATACTTGTCTAGAATGACAAAAATCTAATTTCATCCTCAAAACTCCATAGGAAACTTGAACTGAAACTTCAATCCAGTTGCCCAATAATTCAAAGAGTTACACCCATAATTCACAAGGATTCCCTTTGAAGCACCATGATGAAGTGCCCTGACCTTTTGAAGCCTGTAAAATGTGACGGGGACATCCTCCAGTTGGCACGAGTCTCTGATGAAGGAGAAAATGGCATCACGAGTGGACATGCCCCATAGCTCCTGGTGAACTTTGGGCCCATGACAGAGAAGGTACTTCACCCCACGTTTAGCTATGATCTTCAGAAGGAAGGTGGGACACACACAGCTGACATTTAGTGCCTTGCAAAAGTATTCAGACCTCTTGAGCTTCTTCAGACTTTGCCATAAACATCTTTGACCAAACAACCTAAATACAATATGCTACACTTTGATTTTTATTTATTCAAACGCATGGTGAGAATCATGTATCATTTTTCTTTCACTTTACAGTTTCACAGTGCTTTTTGTGATAGTTTATCAAATTACATCCTATTACAATACACTGCAATGTATAACTGTAAGATGGTAAAAAAAATTTGAAGGTGTTTGAAACTTCATTTTCTACAAGTAATCACTAAAAAAAATTCTAAATGTTTAAGGAGAAAATATCAATATCATACAGAGGTTTTTTTTTGTGTGTGTTTCTAGCAGATGTTAGTACATACCCAGGGGGGAAAGTAGTCCTTAGGTTCAAAATAGGAGGTGACCTCCATGCCCTCCCTCTGCATCGGGCAGTCACCGAGGTCAGCCTGCAGAGCATAACCTGCCAGCTGGAAGTACACCTCCTCCTGCTGACGACATTCAGAGCGCCGGACCCGTTCCCGCAAGTCAGAGTAGTAGAGATGCCGCGCCTTTCTCTCACTGGTCCCAGGAAAACAAAAACAGTCCCCCCAAAACAATTCAGATATCAGTCACAAAAATGACAAATGTTGATGGAAAATAGGGAAAAGAAAAAAGTCATGAGCAGAAGTGGAGGAGGGGGGGCAGTGCATGTTTGGACATACCAAAAAAGTCTTCCATTTTCAACATAGAATTGCACTTTAAGGAAGAGCAGTAAAGGGATTTGTCTCTTGAGTGTTCCCTGTGGGAAAAAAAAAAAGAAAAAAGAGGGAAATATTACAATAGGGTTGCATGTGTCGCCACATAAAAAAAAAAAATAACAGCTTCTATAATGCCTTGCCAAATATTTCCCATTTGGTTGGGTTCGAATCACAAATATTGGATGCCATTAGAATTTAAGTAAAATGACAACAACAACCAGTGCATAGTTGTGACACTGAAAAATGTGGTGCGCACCAGAACATCTTGTTCCATATGCTTGGATTGATGCAAAACTTGTGGTTTTATCTCACATAAATTGCTTTCTGGTTAATAAAGATACAATTTCTGGAGATTACCAATAGTGATACCAATAGTGATTCCGTCTCATTCTTCCACATCCTGTCAATCAAAGTGGACAGCTACATCTGGGTAAGCCTGCAGTTGTTTGACAAACCTTCCATTTTTAGATGATGGATTGAATGGTGCTTCGTTAGATGTTCCAAGCTTTTGTCATTTTATAACCTAACCCTACTTCTCCGTATACAGCAGATATGTTCCAGGCATATCTGCTGTATTCCCAGATCTTCATAATGCTGCTGTTTTCTTAACAAACCTCTGGGGCCGTTAGCCATTCATTTTCAGACAGGTAAACTCAATCCACTCCAAATATATCTAGGTGATTTCTTGCACTTATTTAGGGGTATAACAGTATGTAACTATAACCCACACTGTTTCTATTTTTTAAAAATATATATTTCTTTCCATTCCACAGTGAAGTACTACTTTGTTCTGTGAAGTTTATATTTGCAGTGTGACAAAAATGTGTAACATTTCAAGTCATATATAGACTTATGAAAAGCAACGATATGTCCTGCTTAACTGTCAGACATAATTTAGAAATTAGGCTAAACAGAAAAAGGGGGGGGAAAAAAATCATTAAAATTTACTGCAGGTATTAGCTGCTTTACCTTTCCTGAATCTTGCCTCCACTCCTTGGAAAAGTACTTGGCCAGTTTCTCTTCCATGTCTAAAAATATGTGTTCATTGTCTAGGATGAAAATGGAAAACACAAAATCAAGAAAGAAAAGGAGACAAAAAACAACAAGAATGACATAGGCTATAAAAATCTACTCCCACTCTAACTAGAGTCATTAGAGTGATAGAAGAGCAGCCTGATATGGAACATTTGAGATAATCTACCCAGAAAGCTGCAACCACAGTGGTAATTTATGTGCCATCATCTTTTGCCAGGTTCTATGACTCATGACTTGGACAATATTTTTTATTTCTTTCGTTTTTGTTCAACCGTGTGTAGCCAAAACACGCTTGTCAAGTTATTTCACAACTTGTTCATTTAACCTCCCATCTCCTCATTTTCACTCTGACTCACTCAGACTCCCTTGCCTCAGATTCCTCATCGAGGCCCTTTGAGTAACAGCTGAATGAGACTGTCTGTGTCATGACAAATCCATTCCCGACTCCCACCCTCCTCTTCCCATCATCATCAACCCGTCCTACCTCAGTGAAGCAGAGGAATGCAAGTGTGCATTCCAGGATTAATGAAGTTAATATTGAGGGGAATCCAGGCCTGCGTGATCGCTGAACCAACACCACAAAAACAAAAGGCTGTTTGTTGAAGTGGTGAGCCGTACAAGATTACCGGGGCATTTCCACGCATTTGTAAAATGGGAACGGTGGAAAACACAAAGTTCAGGACTTTGCTCTGCAGCTAAACTGGATTACACCGTTACATTACGCAAACGTGGAGAGCAGAGTGGCATTTCTTGTTTGAGCAAAACGGCTTAATTGTGGACAGGTTGTTTCTAAGGTTACATAAACAATTGACAGTGGAGCAAACCATTGTCGCATAGTGTAAACAGGAATAAATCAGGCTGTTAATTGTCATGTCTTCTCAGGCTTTGAAATACTTTTGTAGGAGTTGGGTGTCAACAGGAAACTTACCTTGGAGTACTGTGAGGCCAAAGAAGTGCAGCTCTTTAATTCCAAGAATCTCCGCAATACTGTTAAAAACATCCTGTCCGGTAGACTTTAACTGAAGTCGGTGAATAAGAAAAATAAAACGCAGAATTCTGTATTTACTACACATTCACACTGAACAAATCACTGTGTAAACACGGGCTGGTCATTGGTATCAAGGTACACCAAACTTTTAGAAGCTAAAAACTTTGTAATTGGTCAAAAAAATTTTTATACCATTCCTAAGGTTTATAGGTTTTTAATGAGATGCTTTAGAAAGTGCTGGGTTGATCACAATTTTCTCTTTCTGTGTGGAGTTCTGCCCCAACCCCCACCTGTTGCTGAGCAAAGGTAGGAAAGTATAGGAGCTTAAAAACAAAAAAAATTACTCTTGCACTTTCCCCTTTGCATGCAAGCAAGTCAAATTAGGTTGTTTAGAAATATTTCTGGACACGCACACAAAAAATATGGAAAACTATAAACAACATGTCTGTACAATCGCAGACTGCAGGTTATAAAGTATTCCAGTCTGTACCATAAACATGTTTAATAACTAACATTATTATAACTGTAATAATCCATAAAGTGTCCCATTTCACTAGAAATATTTGTAGCATTTCTTTGTTTTTAATAAACTCATTTAGATTGCGTTCATCACCGCTAGGTTATCCTGCAGTAATTTCAGATTTAATTAAAGCACAGCTTGTCAACAGTATGGTGGGTAGGGCTCTCCTACAGTGTCAGGCCAGATTTGCTCTAGAGGGGTGGGAGGATTGAGATAGCTCTCCTCTTGCAAAACTGACTGTGAAAAGAAAAAGCTCTCAATTCTACCCAAAACAAACTGGCTAATTAAAATGCCCAATAATATATATATTTTTTAATCTAGAAAAGATTAGAACAGTTAATACAGGATAACATTGTAAGCAATGAGAATGTCAACTTAGTAAGTATAGGTTTACTCATATAATACCTTTCAGAGAAATTAAAATCCACAAGAATCTGAGAAATAAAGCAATTACAAGAAATAAACTTAAATAACCAAGAACCAATTAAATATATCCTTAAAGACAAGTTCTCAGTTTTTAAATGGGACTGCCATTAGATTTTGGTTTAAGGACCTGCCTGAAGCCTCAAGTTGAGTTATCGATATAGATGAAAGGTATTGATTAAATTTAGGATCTATTTATTTAATGTTTTTGCTGAAGTGTATACAATAGGCTCAAATGATTTACTAGATGTGATAAAAAAAAAACCAAAAAAAAAAAACCTTGGATTTGCAATAATCAATGTTTTATTTTAGAAGTTGTAGAACATATTGTAGCTTTAAAAATTTGTTAGCACCTGTTTTTCTATTAAATGTATTACTTTGCAACAGGTTATACCTTGAGAATATCATACCAGCCCATGCCTATCACTGTGATAAAACAAAAACAAAACCATAAAAATATGGAGATTTAGATTCAAAGCTTCATTGAGCACCCACCCCGATAGTGACGTCCAGCTGGCTTTTGTTGGGAAGGAGAACACAAACGGTCCTCTCATCCTTGGTAGGTGTTGACATGTCTCATATGGGTCTGTGACAAGTTTTGTGTCCGAAATGAACCGTTTCACAATTGTTTGAGCTTCTTCGTTTGCTTTTTATGTGTTCAAGTCAAGTTCAGCCATATTGCATCTAGTAAAAGAAAAATACACAAATAGCATGACAATTAAAAAAGCAATAGAATAAAGAAAAATACATAATGTAGTGCAGCAACTCTTGGATGTTAAAAAAGGCAGCTGAATTCAGAAAATGATCAACTCAGTGTGATCTTATGTACTAATTTGGCATCACACGTCATGTTCCACACTAATGTTGAAGTAGTTTAATAATTGTCAAACAATAATCAAATAATCCAATTTATATTTTAGCTATAACCAAATTATTCCGCATATTTTACTTCTGCCACGTGTAAAAGGCAGATGGAGGAAAACTGGAATATTGTGCAATGCTCTTTTAATATCCTGTATTACAAATATGTTTGTTGTCTATGAAATTATGTCCACAAAGAAAGAGCAATAGAGATTGTGTTGTGCTGCAGTTTCTAACCATAAATGTCTACATTAGCCACAAGTGAGAATCATCTTGGAAAGAAAGCTAAAAAAAAAGCCAGTTTGTATGTAAATAATCTATACCTATTTCCCAAATAAATATGACACTGTTCTCTATATTTTCAATAACAATTCATAGAATTTCATTGCAACAGAAAAAGCACTTGAGATGATAAAAAAAAATCCCAACATTTAAAAACATAAAAATCCTATAAAAAAAAAAAAAAAAAAAAGCTATGGATTTGAAAAAAAAAAAAAAAGAATTGCCCTACAATGTCTGCAAGCAAATGTTTCCAAACAAAAACAAGTACTTATGATAATCCTGATACTACTTCAATTTACTGTGATTTTTCTGAAAAATCAGTCTAAAACAATCCCCATATAGGATGCCTAATTATCCAACAAGCTTTTTTTGTTGTTGTTGTTGAATTGGGTAAAATGAATCCAACAAACTGGAATTTAACATGGGACTCAACAAATCTTAAATTATCTGTAAAAGAAGCCAAACCACACATGCATACCAATATTTAACAGTAGAAAAAAATTCTTCACACATGAATATCTTGGATTCCTTGCACAAGCTGCATTTTATCCTGATAATAGTTTCTAGAATGGAAATATTGGAACTATGTTGATTGTGTTTGTAGTGTACCCAACATGAAATCAGAAGTGATAATTTGAAGTTGTTCTTCCAACAACTAGGGTTCATATATTTTACCTCATGGGGGCCCAACTGGTACGTCTAAGAATCATTTAATCAGGTTAATTACTGCTGTGCCCTGACTTTGATCCTCTTAAGCCCCACTCTGACCAAAAAAATGAAGCAAAAACAGAACAGGGACCTGAAGGGGGAAAAAAAGAGAAAAAGAAAACACACCACTTCCAAAACTAATGCTTCCTCTTGTGTAAAGATCTATAGATAACTGCAGTTAATTAATTTATTTATTTATGTCTGTTTGACACCAAACGACCTGAGGAATTGAGTTTACAGGAAGATACAAGACAAGATTAATCTACAGGAGAAAAAAGAAAACATTAAAAAGAGGTGTTGCCAGTGTGAACAACAAGTTGCGTGAGCTACCAGAGCAAGTTTTCTTGGCTTTTAGGGTCCAACTGAATATGATTTATGAACAAGTTCAAACAAGACCTTGCTGATGACTGGGTGTCGACACAAACAGACATTAAAAAAACCTGAAATTCCAGTAGCATGAACTCAAGGAAGTCGTACTGAACCTAAAATTAACATTAAAAAAAATAAGCCAGAGTTGCAACACAGTTCATTTCCACAGTGGGAATAAACTTTAAAATACTTTTTTTGTTGTTTTACTTTAGGTAAAATTACTCTATACTAAACATACGGATCTGCTACTTGAACCGACTCAACGTTTAAATCCAAGAAGGTCGAGAGGTTTCTTCTGGAAGGTACCAAATGTTGGAAATTATGTTTTGAAGTTGCAAAAAGAAAGAAATAAAAAAATCTGATATGAACATAGACCACATTTATATATTGGACTGCATTAAATTATGTCTGAAAAGAGAATAAACCTTTGCCGTTACTGCATTTAGCTGCACAATAAATAATAAGCAAAAAAAGTCCAAACTGCTCAGACCTGGTATCACATGAGAACTGCCATCTGTATGCTTTAATTCCCCTCCAAGACTGATATAATCCTGACCTCTGAGCACACTGCTGCTGGCCCGGGGAAAAAACAACATCGCTTGTCTGCAATGTGCAACCTCTCTCAGGTTTGAGGAATACCCCCCTGGTACCCTTCAAAACCCCACTGGAAAATATAAAAGGGTGCATTAGCATAAACAGGGGAACGCCATGTACATTCATCCCACTTTAAAACAATAGAGTGAGCCAGACTTTCAGCTTGAGAGGAGCGGGCTGGCATATGAGTCCTGACAGGCGTTAAAAGTTTACAGCTTTGCAACATAGTTTGTAGTGAATGACTCCAATATTGTGTTTTATTTAAGGAACTACTTGTAGGCAACTGACGCAACATCCCTAAAAGTTTCTACCAAAGTTATTTACTTGTTTTACTAGTTAAAATCACGAATCATAAATCTGGAAGGGGAAAAAAAAAACATTCTGCTCGTTTCTATTTTTTATATATATATATATATATATATATATATATATATATATATATATATATATAAAAAGTTCGGTTACTCAGATACTGCAACAGGTGTAGTATAAATAGTTTAACAAATAACTTACTATTACAGCAATGACTGCCAGAGGCGAAGGAGCCCAGTTGTCCACTTGCAGTATTTTCACGGCTTGATAAAAACGTTTTTAATCAAAGAAATAAGCAAAAAACTGCAACAGTAGTACTTCTTAAATGCTGTACTCCACCTTTCATGTGTATGTCTGCGTCTAACAGCCTGAAGCCCAAACGTTTGAGCGACACCATCTGGGATTATTTATGGGGGTGTTGAATGGTTCTTTCAGAAACTTTTCTTCGCGCATGCTACGATTTAAAGCCCCCCTTTTAGTACATTTTTCGGTTAAAGTAGTTCATAAGAGAAAAAACAACATGTTAATTAATGGGCAAGGTTCAACCCATTAATATTTGAAAGAAGCAGGTTTTCCTCCCCCCGACTTGGGTTGTTTGTGAGTTGTGCTAATTAGAGGCCCAGGCTCTGCAGGAGCAGTAGGGGCATGTGTTATGCAATTAATTTGAGTTAGGCCATTATTAAAACATTTAAGAGAAGGAGTGTGCCGAGTAAAATCCACTTTATCCTGTCAGAATTCATCACGAAATAAGCAAATAATATGACCAAAACAACTTTAGCCAGGACTTCATCCGATCAGATCTAATTTAGTCAACGCTGCCACCTGCAGGATCATTTGCGTCATTGCAAATGTAGGGAAAGAATACAAGACTTAGCGCCTGACATTCTTCTACTTTTCCTCGTTATTGCATAATTACCACCACAAACGTCAGCTGATGATAAACCTGGGGTCTGCCACTTTTACGATCCATAGAGCGCTTTTTGCCCACAGTTCAGCTAAATACAACTCACTTATACTTGAGCTTTATTTAAAAAATTACTCGACAGGATGTTTGACAGCACATTAATTCTATTCCTGGTTTTAATAGAAAAACACAAGATTTGCAATATGCTGACTAATATTTCCTTTTATAGGATGTTAAAATGTGTGAAAAGATAGATGTAAAAATATCACTGGTACTTTTGGTGTCCTTTTCAATTCAATTGTATGACACAAATTGATACATGGAGGGATTTCATTAGCGATGCAGACATGAGGAGCTTGATAAATATAGAGGAGCTGTAGAAATCCACAGTTCAGGTAAAGAAACATTTAACAGGACATGTACTAGTTGAGCATGCTACAGATTCTGGCTTTACAGAGGAGAAAAAACTACTAGTTTGATACTAGCCATGTTGGGACCAAACAAAAATGTGGACATTGCTATGCTCAGATGAGACCAACATTAATCTTTTTGACTGGAGTGAAAAAAAACTGAGACAGAAAACTAACACTGTAAGCCATATGTTACACACACACAGACACAAATGCACTAATTTATGTTGGTCTAACACAAACTCCTAATAAATTATGTAGTTTCCGGTTGTAACAAATGTGAAAAACTTCAAGGGGCATTGTTACATTTACAAAGTAATTTAAATTCCAGAACTGTGATCAAAAAGAGCAAATTTATACATGACAATAAATGCCATGAATAAATGTTCTTTTTAGGACTTCACAAAATCAAAAGACCACACTTTAAAATGTGTTTGATAAAATTGTATTGGCAAGCATTGTAACATAATTTCAAAAAAAAAAAAATTGCTATAATTTACCAAAGTCTTTGAAATGTCAGTTATTTTTTCAAAAATGAACATAAAGACAGACAAGTTAGGTTATCTACTGTACAGTGTACATTTTAATGGTAGAGTACGATGATATATATAAACAACTGTTCAGAAAACAAATCACCAGATACTTTCATTATGTGCTTTTTTCCCCCTGTATGATAGTTACTTTGAATCTGTATAATGAAATGCCATCATGTTAAAGGCAAAGCTTTAGTCTCCCAACACCAGGCTGGGTACATGTTCAGAATGCTCCACATAAAATATCAAGAACAAAGTCAAAGCTGAAAAAAATCAGAGCAATAATCCTATTTCAGATGAAACCTTTGCCTTTAAAAGTGATGGGAAATCGTTGATAGAAAAGTAACTTTTATTTATTTATTTTACAAATGATGTTTTCAGTAAAAAAGTTTGTAAAATGTACTTGGTGCAAAAAATGCAATGTCTCTTAAAATTGGTGGAAAAACATTTGCAACGCAGAGCACAGTATGTGCACAACTGACTTGGGACAGCTCACCAAAAACAGCCATTATATTATGTAGCAGCTACATTTCCAGTTCAGCATTTAAAATGTCTCAATTAGCTTAAAGTAAAATAGTTCAAATAAAAACATAGCACATAAATACTAAAATATACTTTAATGGGAGAAATTAATTCTTAAACAGAAAAAAAGTTTAAAAAAATTAAGGTAGAAAAATAAAAATGGTAAACTCCACATCTACTGATTCCAGTATAAACATAAAAAACATGATCTTTCCTAAAATGTGCTTGAATGGTAATTAAGTATATTTTAAAAGGAGATAATCTAAATCCCACTACCAGAAGAAAATACAAACAAAACAATATATAGTAGCAGTGAGGTATCAGCACCACATTCCTTTTGTCCAGCCAAGTGTATGATTTTGATTCTGTTCTACTGAAAGTATTTGAGGCCAGCAACGAGGAAGAACTTCTCCAGAAAGATCTCAGAATCCAGGACGGCGATGTGCGCAGCGCGGCCAATGAGGGAGTTGGCTGTGTTGGGCAGGGCATGAATAACATCATACCTGACTAAATTACAGTCCTTGTTCTGAAGTACTGGCAGCAGCAGGTTTTCAATCATCTCAGCATACACGGGCCCTGATGTTCACAGGAGAGACGTATAAGGCTACTTTCCTAACATAAATAAAAAAAAAGTGCTTTTCTGTAATATTCAAACTTTGAATTTCCATCAGCTATTGGCCATTAAAATTAAGGGGAAAAAAACAAACATCAGATTCATCACTGTGTGTAATGATTTTTTTAAATTACTGGAATAAATTGAGTGTTGTCTTATTTGTATTATAACTACAGAAGAGTCAATGTCTTGAAAAGTTTCTCCCATCAACTAAAAAAAACCCCAAACAAACTATGGGAACTCTTCTGCAGAGTCTTGCTTCATGTGGACCTTTGTGATTACATGCAACTCTCTAAAGAAAAAAGTGGACAGTGGCTTTGATCTTGGATCAACTCACCTGTTTGTTTGTCTTTTAATGCCGTTTTGCACATCTCTATTCGAGCAGAATGATAGGGAACATAGCGATCCTGCAGTGATCCCACCAGCACCACATTCCTAAAATACTGCAGACCTTAAAAGGCAGATGGTGAGGCAAGTTAGAACTATAATCTCATTCTGTATTTGAAATTTACAGCTATAAATAGCAAAGCTAACCAGATTTTTTGCTGAGTTTGTACAGAAACGTTTGGCGAGGGTCAGAGTGATCCCGACATGTCAGCTGCAAGAGAGATCCTGATTTTTTCCATTTCTGCATGAACCAAAGACCTGAGACAGAAAAACATTTACATTTTAGTGCTCATTAGTTTTATCTGTGATATAAAATTAGCTGAACCAAATGGCCAGTAATGTGTTTCTTATGTTTACCTGTGTTGACCAGAGCAGAACTGTTGTACAGTGTGCCCAGATGAGGTCCTGAGAGGGAAAGAAATGTGTGCAGCTTGCTCAGGTAGCATTTAAACCTGGGTCTGGTTAACACTGAGCGAACTATGAGGTTCCCCAAAGAATGCCCCACAAAGCTGGAAAGTAACAACATGGAAGATTATTGGTTAGCTATAATGTGGTTAATTCATGAATAATTAACTTATCAAAATTAGCAGAAAATCACAACAAGCTGTATTCATTAATAAAATATTTTGATAGTAGTTTGGGACTGAGCAGCATACCTTATCTTTGACACAGTGAGGTTGTAAAGCTGAATGTACTGGACGATTTCATCCAGCAGGCGGTCTGTCATTGACTCAAAGTCAGCAAATGTGTCATTCTGGAAATAGAAAAGGTGAGAGAAACAAGAAGAGGGACGCTGTCAAATCTGTTTAAATTGAAAAAAAAAGACCCAACAAAATCTGAGTAAAAATTCTTTTGATCAGCTATGATCAATGATCAGCAGGCCAAGTGCTCAAAAATCAATTTTATATTTATTAAATGGATCGAAACCAAGAACTACCACCACTCCACATGGTGACTTCAATAAAATAAAAAGACATCACATAAAAAGTTAGAAACATAGATGATAATGGATTAATCTTGAAATTGTTTAATTTTGTTAAACTCAAATCCCATACATCTGTAGCATATGTTTTGATTTTTTATCTGTTAATCCTTAGAAAGGCAGTTCAGACCTAAAATGAATGGGACAGGCCAGGAAATTCTGACCAGTGAATCTCTATCCATAATGGCAAGCAAAGATTTTATAATCTGAATACCTGATTTCTTTCAGACATTAGAAAGTCTATCCGAGCGCCAGGCAGACCAAGCTCCAGGTAAGTCTTCACCAGCCTCAAGTCTGCACTGTTACCTGCCACGATACAAGAAAAGGAGCGATTTTAAAAACGGCTGACTAATTTTACCGTCGGAGATTCTGATGGAAGGTCACCCACCGTCCAGACCATGCACACACACAATGAGATGGATGCCTTCCTCACAGCTCTCATCCTCCTCCAAGCTGAAATAGGGAACAGTGGAGGCCAATTCAGGGACCTCACTGTACAGGAAACCAGGGAGCTTTAACTGCTTCATTTCCTCTTTAGCTTTGATGAACCTGTATATGTGGAATGGAATGCATTAATTACTCATTAATTAGGTATAAAACACACAGCAAATACATGCACTGAAAATATAATATTTCAGAGATGACTCACGCTTTCATCTGTGGTGTGGGTGCACATTCGTACCAGTGCAGACTGGATGATGTGGAGGAGGAATAGGGAGACTTACTTAAACTATACCTAGTGCTGCTGGAGGGCAGGTTGGAGCATAAAGGAGCTTTTGATGAACCTTTAGTTTCATGGAGATGAGCAGCGCTAAGCTCCTCAAACAGTAGGCGTGGCTCTTGAGGCGCAGCAACCCCAGCTGGATCATCATCGGCAACACCGTTCACAAAATCATAGCCGTCGCCTTCCTCATAGTAACCGTTCTCAATCATCTCATGTTCCGTCTGATCCTCATCCTCCTCAACCTGTGCTTCTGCCCGGATACCAAGAGTAATGGCGGACGTTTCTACAGGGCTGATCTCAGACACGTCTGTGCTGGAGCATGAGCCAAAGTAATTCTCTACCATCCCACGCTTCACCAGATCAGTGCTACTTGTGGCAGAGTTACTGGAAGGGCAAGCTGTGTGAGGATCGCTACGGGATTCCTTAGATGTCCCCAGTCCACCGGCTTCCTCCACTCCAATTTCCAAACATCCTGCAGATTTTAAATCTGCTGGAAGTTGAAAATCACCAGCAATTGTGTCAAGGTTGCAGGTTACATCAGTTCTGTGAGTAACATCTCCGGAGAACACGACACTCTGCTCTTGTACCAGAACACTGGATTTTCTGCCACTGGAACTTTTAGAAGAACCTTCGCCCTCATCATCTGAGGGCAGGGAGTTGATGGAAGTAAGCGAGGACTGGACTCCGCTTAAAGCACTTGTATTTTCTGGACACAGAATTTCTCCTGTGCCGCTAGGTCGTTGCGTTGTATTCTGCTGGACAGGGAGCGGAGCAGGAATTTGGACTGTTTTTTCTGTGTGTGAAGCAGTGAAACCTGATTCAGTGAAGCCTGGCACTGCTTGTGCTTGTGGTCCTTGAGCCAGCTGAGTGGCAAAGGAGCTGGGCTCACTCTCAATGCCGGAGTCCGAGAGGCGAGATGAAGCACTAGGGGCCCCTACATCTTGGAACCTGATACAGTCGCTCTTCACCTGCACTGTGACCGCACAGGCCTGACTACGTTGTGCTGAAGTTTTACTTGGCCTTTCAAAAACAGATTCCAGGGCCGACTGCTGCGAATCACACACATCCGTCTGGGTGATCTTAGGAATATTCCTGCTATGACCTGAAACAGTCTGATTTGGCAGAAGAATGTTTACTTTATCAGCTTGGATGACATCCTTATTACTTGGTTTTGACTCATTTTCCATTAAGCCGGGAGAGCACTGTTGCTGACCAAAGAGGTCTTCATGAACACCTTTATGAACTTGTTGATTTGTCATAATAGCCCCAGTACCAGCCTGAGGGCTGCTTTTTGAGTCCAAAGTAGAAAGATTTTTATAAACATCTTTATTACAAGCAGCAGTAGTTCTATTGTGGCTTGTAACAGAGTCATCAGCAGTGTTTCCCATATTTGTTGACGTGCCACTAAAATCAAAAACAGAGCTTACATTAGTCCGTGAATAGCTACTTGAGTCAAGTCGCAAGGTATCTTGGTCCTCGTCTTGGTTAACAGAGCCCTCCTCTTCTTTGTACTTTGTGCCAATATTGCTGTGGGGTACTTTAAGGTTTTTATAACCCACTAAAACCACAGAGTCCTTGGAACCCTGTCTGGTCAACTTTTTGGAGTTCTCAGTTTTTGAGTTTTTCTTCAGTTTTACTGATTTGCCTTTGGACTTAGGTGGTGGATCAAAGTTTTCTGGCCAGGCATTATCCAGCAGAGAACTGCGTGACTCTGGTATTGTATTGGCTGATGCACTGCAGTCCTTTGAGTTAGCCTTGTCAGTTTTACTGGAAACTGAGGGAATTCTTGAATTGTGCATGCCCAGCCATGGTCCATCACGATCTTAAGGAAAAAAAAAAGATTCAGTTGAACGCAGACATGAAAAATGAGTGCAACCATATATTTTGTAATAAACTATGAATCATAAATGCTGTTGCTGACCTTCAGTGATAGATTCAAGGTATCTATCCTCAAAGATGATTGGCAAAGAACTAACGTCCCCATCAAGGTCTGCACATTCCACTGGTAGTGGAGGCAAACACAGGAAATAACTGGAGCTTTTGATGGCATTAGTCATCTGTTGGTGGCTGTGAGCACTGATGGATAAAAAAAACACAGAAAGAAAAGGAGTTCATAATTTGAATGAATAAAACAAAATGTTACCACAGGCAAATCAAAGCTATTCATAAACAATCAAGACAAAGTTTGCAGAACAACTTACTGTAGTTCCTGATATGCCAGTGCAGATTGCCTTGGATGTTCAAGACAAAAGAAAGCCTCTGCAAACCGTCTAACCTGTGAAAAAAAAAAAAGTAAAATAAAAAAAAAAACAAGCTGTGCAAGTACAATTCCTGAGGTTTATTTTGATTCATTTAAATATCTGCATGTTTGTTTTTTAATGAATAATTTGAATTTGATATTTTGCAATGCATTTGTACTCTATTGTTCTTTTTTTTTTGGCTTGTTTTAACTAATTTTGTTAAATTATGTATTCCTTTTCCCATAAAAAATTATTTTAAAAATAAATTCTATACATTTTAGGAGCAGTTGTCAGAAAAAAAATAATAATCTTCGTAAATTAGTCATGACTATTGGTGTTTTTTAAGCAGGAGAAGTAATTTTGTCATTGACAAACCAACTTGTCCTTTAATAATTTGTAGGGAATACATTGCCATCAGTAGGGACAGAGTGACATGTATGTTGTGTGCAGCATGAATATAACAAAATATGCATATACACCATGGCTGGATGGTGATGCTAAGCTGGAGCTAGTTTACTGTAGTGGGTAAAAACATTTTTTGTGTGCTTTTTTTACTGTGTCTAAAAGTTTGTGAAAGAACAAAAAAATCTTTTTTGCAGAATGGACTATATTGGTGGAGAGTGTGTGTTTAACCGGTTAAGTGTATGCAGATATTTACATTTATGTCCAACTGACATGCCGGACTCACTCTTAGTGTGTGGTGCTCCATTGCTAATACGGCAGCAACGTGTTCCTGCAGGGACACAACTTCCAGGAACTGTCCCCAGAGAGCCATGAGCAGAGAGCAGAGCTGTGCCAGGTTCATATTAACAAGTTCTGCAAGCTCATCAGGTGACTCTGCCTTTAACTAAAAATATAAGAACAAAAGTTAAACAAATGAAGTGTGAACATATTTTCCTTAACAAGACAGTAAGTACCAGGAAGTCAAACAATTCAGCATTAAAATGAGGAATGTTTGTCACAACCTTATTGAATCAGTTGCAAAACTCTGCAACAAACTGAGTTTTCCAACTATACAGAGTTAAGGAATTATGACATCATCATGGTAATTATATCTAAAAGAAAAAAAAAAAAAACTTTTACCATTTTAATAACTGAATTTTTTTTTAAATAGCTCAGATTCTGATAACAAAATATTTCCTGTCAGCAGAAGCTGACATCACTCCATCATAGTTAAGTGCCACACCTTGAATCATAAAACAAAAGCTTCTCACCTACTAAAAAAGCTCTTCTTCATATTATCACTTAATTATAACCAATACTTGCACCAAGACTTGACAAAATGTCAATACTACAAGCAGCGAAACACTTTCCTGTCAAGCAAATAAACGCTAAATGACAAAGATCAAAAAGCAAAAAGTGAGGGAAATCTGACCTTTACTTGTTCACACAACTCCGTTAGACGAGCCTCTAAGTCAAGTTGTTCTGAGCAGGAGGAAGTAAAAATAATAAAAATACTGTTATTAACTGTACAGAAAATGACAGAAAAAGAATGTGAAAGCTGAAAAGGTTGTTGTGCCAGATAGAACAGATGTTGGAAGGTACTGTCTATAAGACATGACCAAACAAAGCTGAGAATTTTGATAGAAAAGAAGCATTAATAAACTTTTTTGCCCTTGGTCTTTAAGCAATAAAACCAGCAATAGAAGTAAAGAAGAAAAGTAGCTGAAGAATTTTTCTCTGGAAAGTGGATCAAAGGTGCTGTTTTCTTGATAGAAGTAACTGGAGTGAAGAGAAGGAGGAAGAGAAAGGCAGGCTGATTCGATGAGCTGAAAGGGTCAGGACATACCTATGTAGACGTGCCTTTGCCCTCGAGGATATGGTCTTCTGAGTACTCTCTCATATAGCGCCTGCATGCTGGGCTTGGCTAGTAAGATTGCACATATAGGCATGTTTAACCTTCATTAATTATCAGATTAATAATTTGTCCACTCATGGGGATTAGCTATGGTAACTATGGTTAGTTGTGCTTTGGTTTTGGTTTTAGTCCACTTGTCTAATGAGTGCAGGTGTTCTGTAAGCTTAATTAGTTACCCAAAATTGCTATGTGAATAAAAAGACTTGTTTCTGGAGTTTCTACAAGAGTTTAATATGGTAATGTGACAGGGCCAGGTGAGTTAACATGGGATTACAACTACAAACACACATTTTAAAACGGTAAAAGCAAACCATCAAAACAAAAAACAAATAAAACAAAAAAAGGTGAAAACAGGATAATGCCCAATATTGTGTCCCATTTACACCCATAAGTTAAATCTGATTCAATACCCCTAAAGTCAGAAATAGAACTTGAGACTTCTTCAACATCTGACCTCTAAATGAAATGCTTATTTACACTTCTTTCTGCATATTAGGTCAGATGGACAAACAGTATTGTCCACCTGGTTCTACAAGTTGTTGATAAAGGGCAGAAATGTCCAAAACCCAGATTAGTATGCCATCAGTTAATATTGTTATTAGCACAGAACATTCAGAGGGTAGCTGTTAATAAATCACAGGTTTTCTGAAGTGTGGCTAAATAATTAAGTGATTCAACTTCCAAGGTAAATGGAACAACATGGGCATTACCCATTTTCTTGTGTTTTAAGGAAAACAAAAACATGCAAAAATAAAAGTCACAACAACGCCGTTAAATAATTCATAAAGTAACATTTAATACCTAGTTCCATTCGGTGTGAGGAGGGCAGGTCCTTGGTTATAGAGGTAAAATAATCAAAGAGGCCCCGGTAGACTATTAGGAGAATGGAGCAGAGGTTATGGTGCATGCTGAAGGCATGTTGCAGACAGTTGTCCGATACCAGGAATGTCCTCCCCTGGTGGAAGACAAAAAAGGAAAAAAAACAAAAAACAATCTGAAACATAAACCTCAAACCATTTGTAAGCACTATTGCTCTTGCCAAACACATATTTTTGCTTTATGAACTATGACAGAACACAAGATCAAAAATAATACTTTATAAGTTCAGAAAAAGTATATCTATTTTCTTGACAAACAAAACAAAACAAACAAACCTGTCAATATTCTTCATTTTGGTAATACAAGTGGTAAATTTATAGTGTCCTTAATGCTAATTCCCTTACAATAATAAAACAATCAATGAGTTATTCATAAGCTGAGCATTAGTGATCCACCTGGGATTAAAGAGGAGCGCCGTCTTTGTTCTGCCTAAATGACTGTTAGAGTTACAGTACAAAATCTCAGGGGAAGATCTGGCTGGCTGACTTAGCTGAGAGAGCCAAATCACTCATGTCTAACGGTGAAAGTGCTCCAATTTTTTTCCCTCTCTTTTTCTATCTTATCCATCAACAATCTGAAACATACCTGAATGCTTCTACAGCTAAGAATGCAACTAAAGATTACCTGAGGAGTAGAATTGTAAAAGTATTAAACTAACACACCCTAAATCAATTCAGTGGGCAGAATCGTGTATTTTATTGACCATTCAACACCACCATTTCTCTTTCATAAGACCAAAGCATTCCAATTCTCTTATTTTACTGATTGTTTAATGGATAAGAGTTCCAAAACTAATACTCCAACAGCTAAATAAATTTAGTAGCATCCACAACTTATGTAGTTTTTTTTTTTTTTTTTTAAATGATAACTTACATCTGGTGACACCTGCTTCACATAGCTGCTGCCAAACACAACATTCTCGAGAAGTGGGATGATTGAATCTTTGCTCTGTGCGGGAGCATTTCGGTTCAACCATGTGGTTTTCACAGGTCGAGGAAAACTAAAGAAACAAAGCCAGAGTTGTGATTAGAATAGTAAATACTGATAAAACTTCTTTTTTTTTTTAAATAGGCATGCACAAATATTTCTGCTCATCAAACCTGATTAGGGGTTGATGCAGTGCCACAAGGGAGGCATGGATGGCTACAGAGATGACAGATAGGTGGAAGTAGTCAAACATGACATTGATGTGTTGGTGGATGCCCCGCTGAAGGCTAAAGTGCAAATGAAGTACGCGACTGCTAATATTCTGCAGAGAACTTGGATCTTCTGGTCTGAAGGGATAATGATAAAAGATAAAAGGTTTTAGCAGTGTGTGATTTACATTGGCACTGCTGTTAGAACCGCACTGTCATACACCTACGTATAATCGCCATCTGTGAAATACAAATCCAGGCAGAGCTGGAAATCCATTTCATTGAGGGACTCTTCCACCTGAGAACAAAAAATAGTCAAATCAGAAACCTCACTACAAAAATAGGGTTAATAAATAGGAAAAAAAACATATCGCTTTATAATTATTAAACAAGAAGCAGTGGAATAGTAGAAAATGTATTTGCAATAACAAGTTAAAGCAATACTCCTCTTTGCAAATCGTACCTTTTTCTCATCCAGAAGCATCATCACTTTGAAGAGAAGAACATCATTGACAACAATCTCTTCGTTCTTATACAGGATTTGGAAAGTTTTGCTGCAGATGACGTCATCCTGGACTGAAGCAGGAAACGCCAAATCTGAGCCTAGAAAGAAACCATCATTAAATACATGCGGTTAATAGAGAAAATCTTAAATAAATGCAAAATTGTACATTTAAATTTAGGTTGTTTTAAATGATGGCAGATACATTTTGAATAATTATTCCACTATGGTAAAAGAATAGTTGAAAGAGGACATTTAATAACTGTCATATTATGCTTTAGTAATTCTGTGACTCATCAGATGAGTTGGACTCAAACATGCAAGCATTAAGAAAATCCAAATAAAAGGCAGTGTCTTGTTAAAAAATGACTAAATTTTTACTAACAAGACACTGAAGGCTAAAGTGCAAATTACGTTTTTTTGAAACAAAACGATTTTATGAAAATTTAAATAAATCTAATTTTCCGACAAAAAAATAAAGCAAAACAAACAAACAAAAAAAAAAACAAATCACATTGCAGTCATAAGAGTACACAGAAACTAACATAAAAAAATGGCAGTAGAAACTAATTTCTAATTGTATGTTTGTTTAAAACCAGGTCTCTCTCTTGAATGATGCAGATGATCTACCTGAATTACTGCACAAAACTGCAAACACTGGGCAACCCACATTATGTTAAAAATGATGTGGGAATTGCAGCTGCAAAATAACTCCTTTGTGCACATATGACTTTACCTCCTGGATGAAGGAGACTGGTCTCAACTTTGTGTGGGACACGAGGAGGCACCTTAAGACTGCCACGCATCTGGTAGAACCTGTAGAGGATTTAGATATTTCAAAATGATCACAAGAAGGAAAGCAATAAAACTGCATCACTGGCATCCACATCTTTATTACAAACTTTGCAAATGGAGATCAAATTGCACATATTAGATACAAGTGTCCTGTAAAAGGACACTACACCTCTCATAAATGAATAATGAGCACTTCTTTTGCAGTAACTCATGTAGTAAACCTAAGCTCTTAAAGCTCCGATGAGTCACAAGCTGCTGGAAAGAGCTTTATCAGAGAACACCAAGGTATCAGTACACAGCTGCTGTATAAAGAAACGTCTAAATACTGAAGATTTCAACAAGAGCAGCTTAAACACTGGTTGACATTTTGTCCCTCTAAGTTTCTATGAAATCAGGTAAAAATATTTTAACACATTACAGTCTTGTTTTACCTGGCAGAGAACTATGACTAGGCATATGTATTAATTTTTTTTAACATCGAAAAGTATTTATTGTCCTACAAATCTTCATCAATGCATAAATAGAAATAGACTGTGGAAGTCAGGGATCAAACCAAAGAGATGATGATTTGCTCACAGTTTGAGTCACATCCGGCCCACAAATGTGGAAACAATGAGTTTGTTACACAATACTAAATACAGTCTGTGTTCTACACATATAGGATCTTAGTAGAAACAGTTACAAATTACATCTGTCAAATATGCCTATTCTTTTACTCCAGACAATGTTATCATTAGAAGTATTAAAGGTTACCTTAAAAATTAGCAATAATTCTGCTGTGAAATAAAGATGACTTTAAATTTACCAATGTTTCCTTAATCAATCTGAGCCTAAAGTAAATTTGTGGAGCATTTAGATAGATGGATAGATACTTTATTAATCCCCAGGGGGAAATTCAAGGTCCCAGCAGCTCAAGACATTACACACAACATACACTACAGTTCACACAGTATATTACAAAATCACTAGAATACTAAATTAACACAATTACCAGATCAACATTACTAAGAGATAAGAGTACTAAAAAACACTAGGATCCTAAATACTAAATTTAAGACAGTTGCCAGATCGATATTACTAAGAGATAAAAGTACTAAAAAAACTTATCTTCCCACAGGATTTATTTTCAATTTTTTGTTTAGATCCATCATTCCATGATTGTTAGCCTTGTAGGACTGAGCCCACCACAATAAATTTCAGATAAGCTGGTCATAGAAATGCAGTTACAGTCATTTTTATTTAATTTAACAGTTAGAGGTTATTGTTCTATCTATAGACATTTATTCTTGAGTCTTTGTGATCCTCTTATCAGAGAGATTTGGGTGAGAGAGGCTCCACCTTTTAAAAAAACAATAAGATGAATGTTTGATGCATTCAGTTACTAATGTCAAAAAGTTAAACTAAGAGTACATAATGTGTTCTCAGAAAACCTCCAAAGTACAAACTCTTCATATCAATTGAACTTAAACAGAGGTTGATGGATATGCATAGATATATTTAGCAACATTTCAGACAAAAAAAAGTTAGTGCCACCCAAAATCGAAATAGGAAGGTCAGGCTTTTTAAAGATTAGTAATCGGCGATTGGCCAGAAGACTGCAGTCGGTGTACCTCTAGTTTTACAAAATGATCTAAATGCTTTCATTATAAATGTAATCCAAGACATACTAAGTATAAATAAACAAAGTGAATAATGCTAATTTAGTTTTCACATCATGACTGCCCATCCTCTTCACAACTGAAAATATTTACAAAAGAGACAACTCTGATTTCCTGCAAGTGAAGTAAACATGTAGTAACCTTTTTCAGTCAGCTGACTGGCAGTTCTCAGCAACAGGTAGCATTCATCTGTGCAGTCACTCATGGAACGTTTTCACACCTATCGATTGGCCCAAATCAGTGGATGAGTTTCAAGCTAGTTGAAAGTATGAAGTATATAATCTGTTGTTTTTCTTGGCAAAATTATCATCAGAAGATGTCTTAAAAATGGCACAGGGTTTAAAAGCTTTACAAAAACAGCAAAAATTGCATCCCATGATGCAATGCAAACCTGGCTTTGGGAATGCATTTGGCTTGCAGCATTCACCTGGTAGTTGTGTTGGGTGAAGAGGATCGCATTCACACCATAAACAAACTGCACTGGAGTTCATTGGAACTGTACCAAGACTACTTCCTCCAACCGGTCTTCCTCTTCACTACACTGGTCTCACATTATCTCTAGCATCTCCTTAAAACGGGATTTCAACAACAATTTACGACAAAAAAAAAAACTGTTCATCTCTATCCTCAACCTGCATAAAAGATATGCAAGATCTCAGAAACAACACATCACTCATGCCAGAAGTGTTGACTTTAACCTCCCCCTGTCATTTCCTTTATTATAAATTTTTTTATCTAGACAGCAAGATGATGTCTTAAGTACTGCTTGAAATGTTTTATAAAAGAAGGCAAATTCTGTCTTTGCTAAGAACATTTGAGTCTGCTGAAAACGCCTGGAGGTCCAAGAGAGTCTGCCATCTGTCCTAGATTGGTTTGGTCAATCACAGAACACAATCTGTTCCCCCTCCGAGACAAACCACAACGCATTCGTTTTTGCAAATCCCTTTAAAGTACACAATAAAATTAATCACAAATGCCTTCAACAGAGCACTGGGTAAAGCATTTTATGGGTAAAACATCAAAGAACTACCATTGAGCTAAGTCTTCACAAAAAGAGAGAACAATCTTAAGAATCCTGGAAGACAGCAAGAGAAAACTCACCCTCTCTGGAACAGGTCCACATTGTAGAACTTGTGGAGCTCTACAGAGAACTCCACTGTGGCCTGAACTTCAGTCATCTTGGTCAATACAGGCAGAGGTGCCTAACATTATCTCGGATACATCTGTACTCCTGTAAGGAAAATGAATACAGACTAATTATTCCTAAGAAGGTCTGGAGGAAACGTAGCAGAAATAGTTGAAAGACTGGAATTACAGTTATGGTATTGTTAATTACATGTTATATGTATGTCATATAACATAATTATAAAATATGTTACATGACATTTTAATGTTCTTGTTGTACCAAATACAAATGCAGCCACAATTTGACCATAATATTTTTTGTATTTATTATTTCACAAATACTTGACTCAATACTAATTGAGCTGACTGTGTCTTACGGAGCCAAGCTATATAATAATATCACAGACACAGGCACTTAGTGTTTATAGTCACTATGACAAAAGCAGAGTGGTGTAAATGCAAACACTAAAAACCAACAATAAAACATCAATAAAAAAAACATTTATTAATGTAGATTCATGAATTTAAGATGGCATAATAGACGCTTCATTGGGGTACAGATGATTTATCTAGTTGCTTAAAAAGAGTAAAAATATATGACTACATATAAACTTAAATCTAAATCAAAATCTAATAATGGAGCCAACTGCAGAATAATGCAATTGAAAAACATCTAACTGCTAACCTGCTGCAGTAAATGTGTATTCATATCCAAACTTATTAGATGCAATAGAATGGTAAACAGATAACTGGCACATATTAATAGACAAAAACAACAACAGAGAGAAAAACTATGTAGTCTGCTTGATCAAAAGAGGGTCACACATTTATAACAGCTAAGTAACTGGGACTTAGATTTATAGATCTGTCTGCACAGTGCTGATAACTAAAAATATCTGTTCAACAGGCCGTGATATTACTTGGTGCTGCTGAAACTTAAGGGCAACCAATTCCCGTAATCAAAAGGTCAACAGAAAACCACATACAAATACGACAGCACAACCATCTTTGGAAACTGCTATTCAGATACATGCAAAACAGGTTGGAAACTATTCACCAGCAGCTTAGTTGTAATCATTTTAAGCCTACAGGTTTTTTTTGTTTTGTTTTGTTTGTGTGTGTGTCCGTTTTGTTTTTCAGTAAAGAGAAATTCCGTCTTGCACTTAGAGCTCAAGCAAGGTCACATAAAAAAAAAAAAACTACACACATATAGTAAACATGTTAAGACGTAAGGCCTTAATCAATCGGCGGGGCAGTTCCTCTTTTTCACAAGTCTGAAGAGTAGCTAACATTGACGAGTTTAATAATGCATAGCGAGAAATCTTAAGACACGTAGTAAGTTTGAGTCCGTTCCGAATATGAGTGGGGGTGACAAGTCTCCAAACCCTGGTGGGCAGAATCTCTGCACCGGTATGGTTTCACTTTTTGAGGTAACAAACGACAGAAAGGCCAACAAAACAGAGGTTCGACACAACAAGGATGAAAGATATAAGAAAGGACGAAAATAATTCCATTTTGGTTGCCAGTCTGCAACCACGGTTAGCCACATACCGAGCAGTTGTCACTGGGAAACATTACAGACAGACAAGTAAGCTAACGCTACTCACCATTGCGTTGGCAAGCTAACATTAGCTCGCTAACCAACGTTAGCTCCAATTTCACTTCTGCTGTCGTCCCTTAACTAGTGGCTACAGACTGAAAACGCCTCTCTTCGTTCTATTTTACGTTCTTATTCGGTAAAATTGACTTGACATGGACCGCTAAAATGGGATAAAAAGAAGAGCGGCCATGTAGCCGTCAGACATAGCTGTGCTTGCTATGCAAATTCAGCTAACAGCGCTGAATCTGAGGAGTTGACGGCAGCTGCTGCTCCCTGAACACTTAACTGCGCTCAGCCGCACATTACACAGGGGCAGCTGACAAAATTGCTCCCTGTGATTGGACTGCCAGTACCAACGACTACAAATACAACAAAGTCAGAAACAATACGAATAATTATTATAATAATAGAAATAATAATAATTCCTAAAAAATGTTGATGGTTCCTATGTTGCTTGTTTAGTCCTACAGATTAATGACATAACCTAACATATAACATACATCAAAATGGTCTTTTTGAGCTATTAGTTATTTCGCACTATCTTTTTTATAATCTAACACCTGAAATAATTTCATTCTAAAGGTCGTCTGCGATCTTTATTTTGAAGGCTAATCCCGCCTGGTTTCAGTTAACAATTGAAGAAACCAATATTAGATATAATCTATGCAATTGTCAGGTTTCTATTTCTAAGATTAACATTTGAGGGTTTTTTTTAAAGGCCATCAACATTTTTTTTAACTTAATAAATGTTGATTAATTGAAGACTATTCAAATTAATTATTATTAAAACTAATTCAATCTGTTTATCATCAGTTGTTTTTACGACCAATGAATTTAAATCCTTCTCTCAAAGCAATCTTTCATAAAAGAGTGAGACTTTTGACGGGCGTCTGTCTGCTTTACTTAGAAAGTGCAAGTTTCTTCTTCGAAATATATATATATTTTTAACAATGACCATCAGCAAAATCGGCTTTGATTGTGTTTGAAAGATGCGACAATGCAAAAAACAACATCAAAAAAAGGTTTCCAATCAGACTTTATAACAAGATTTGTAAGATTCCTTATGAGAAGAAAACAATGATAAATATCTTGTCCAAAAATATACAGATTTTCTTATAAAAACACAGAAATTATTGGTGTTTGCCAAAAAAAAATAGACTATAGTAAACATTTCAAAAAAGGTTTCAAGCTTTTTTTTAAAAGATAATTTTATATGATAGCTTTCCTAAAAAAATTTAATTAAGAAAGAATATATATATCAAAAGTGGGGAAAAGCCTCTAAGCTTGACACACCCTGGCCTAAGTTTTATCAGACATTGGGCTTTTTCTTTTTTTGACTGCATTGGAACTATGCAAACTGAATACCCTCCAACCCTGGAGAAAGGAAGAAATTTTATTCCAAAAGTGAAGAAAAATAAAGTCATCCTGGAGTAATTCCCTGTTTTTCATCACTGTTACAAATGGTGGTGAAGACTAAACAATGAGACCAACAAGGGCACTGGAAAGCAGAGTTGACATTGTGGAAACTGTTTACTTAGTAAAACCTATCAGATACCTCACTGTGGGTTCTGAAGTTTCTCACTTCCACTTACAGTGTGACAATGCAAGATTATGTTCACTCCTGGAAGTGTGACTAAAAATAACCAAATATCTATTGCTACATTCCAGTTCTATCTGTGAAATAGGTGAATTCCAAGGTAAGCAATTACTCTAATCGTCAATGTCTCAGCTGCATGTCCGTTTATTGATGCAGATCAGGCATTAAAGCAATAATTAAATGGCAATTCCACTCTGCATGAAACTGTCTCTATCTCATAAAGTGATACAAGCAGTTTGTTTTTGATTCTGTATTTCAGAAACTCCACGCTGTTTTCACGTTGCTGCTTCTGCTGCTACTGCTGCTTTGTGATTCGACAGTGTTTTTGCGCTGGACCTTTCAGGGTAAGTAATCTGTGCTGATTTGGACTCACACAGAGATATAAAAAAAAGATGACTCATAAAAACAAAACAAAACCTTTTCATTAAGCAAGACTTTTTTTGTTTTGCTGTTTAGCAAACCATCAAGCTTTGCTTTAAACATGACCAATGTAATTTATTTGCTTCTATGCAATGAGTCATTTGGTGACTTAGGTTGTTTTATGTTTTCAGGTCTGCAAGTTTGTTCTACCACAAAGATGTATGTTTGCATTGTTTTGCCTTTCCTCAGTTGGCTTCTCTACTGCGCTGCTGTGCTTGTCAATATTTTATGTTGCACATACTGTGGTTTGTGTTAACCTTATTTTAAAATGCACTGACATGTACAACTGTGGCAAATGTGGAATAATAAAATATAAGTCCTGAGCCAAACTGCTGAATAGCAGCACAGGCCCCTGGAAACTGGAAGAATAGCTCTTTTCCAGACGATTTATTCACACTTAATTAAAGTCTTTAGATTCCAATTCGGACATTTAGTAAAAACAAGTTCATCTTGAGAGCTTAAGTCCAGTTGCAAGAATCACAAACACTCAGAGAGATAACCTAATATTTATTCAAGGCAGTGGCACAGCTTTCCAAACACAGGACTTCTGTTCCCTTGCCACAAGATCCGCAGACTTACCCTGACTACTAACACACTGCTTTTGCTTTCTTCTCCCCGTTTTATAGCTATGAGGATTCCACCTCAAGCTGGCGTTCATGTGAAGGAGGAGTTCTCATTTACTCAAATGAGCGGCGAGGAAAATAATTTCCAAGGTTGAATCACGGAACATGATTTTGAGTACTACTGGAGGTCCCAAAAGAGTAGGTATTCCACCACATTATGGGAAATTTGGCTTAAAAATCAATTCAATAATGATGGTGCCAAGTAAAATAAAAGACAAGATTCATGATTGAGTTTCTTGAAAGAATTATGCTCCAGGATCTGATGATTTTGTATTTAACCATTGTTTATGTCTCAGTTCCACATTGCTGAGCTAGCAAGAAGAGAAGCACTTAGGAAGCTTGTAGTAACATCTCTTCATGATGGCTCTTATGAGATAGACCCTGGCTTTAACTTCAGAATAAACACAAGGTTTACTGCAGTGGGTGGGTTTTTTTTTTTTTTTTTTTTTGTGTGGGTGATGACTGACATCTAGTGGTTGAGTTGTTTTAAACACCACTTACCCTGTCCATGGTGCTGAACATCAAAGACTGATATTATCTGAGCTGCACAACAATGCAGCAATATAGCATCTTAACAACTGTGTAAATGATCTGTAGATCTAAAAAACAATAGGTGCTTAATTTTATCACCAGTCATCAGAGTCCATCTTTTCTGATTTAAATCAGTTTATCTACGGGGAATACCGCTGGAATTTATCTTTGTGGCGGTACAATCATGTTTGGTTCTCAGAATATTCCAGTACACCAAAAAAATCTGTCACTGTGATGGCACAGCTCAAGAAGGAGCCAGCGTGTCCTGCTACAATTGCAAACACATACACAGCAAAACTGAGAAAAGATTACAATTTCTGGATAAAAAGTAACCAGCATACCATACATCTGTTTAGGGAGAATATCCTACTAAGAAATAAAATGAAAAACAAAAAAAGAGACCATAAAGAAGTGGTTCTTATTGTATTTTCCTCCTGGGGGAAGTTTCATACACCCTCTGACAACTGAGAATTTTAAGTAATTTAAACTTCAATAATTTATTATTCAATAACAAATTAACTTCAATAATTCATGTCTACTCGTAGAAAGTTGCTCAGAGATGTTTTGGTTTGATCCAGGGCCATGAGGCATTTTTTCATGCCAGTCAACGAAACAGAGCAACGAAATGAAAGAATGGTAGGAAAATCTTCCCTTCTTTCTCTGTTTATGTTTCTTTTCCTTTCTTTTTCTTTTTCTTTTTTTTACACTGCTTGATTAAAAGATGTCTCTGCAGACATTTCATTGTAATGTTGCTTTTCTAATTTTTCATGTAGTTTGAACTTCTGTCACTGCTGACCCAGGACAGAGGCTGGATATCTTCTTCCTGCCACAGAAAGAGTAAAAAGCGTCCTAACAAATGTCAGAAACAAATGTTTGATTATTGGATATTGATATAAAGGTAAAGAATTGATAGTACAGGAATACATTTAAGTAGTGTTAAAAAAGTTTTGTTCTTCAAAAATTTTAACAGTAAAAATCAATTGGACATAAAATGAAAAGTATGGACAAACTGCTTGTAGTTGTAGAAGAGGTTAAATTGCCCGCTGACGGTGCTCATTGGTACTTATTGCAGGGTGGCCCCTCCTCTGTGAAGGCCCCTGAAGGCCTCCTCCAATCTCCTTTCTGTTTCCAGTCTCTATATGAATATGCATGAACCCCTGACAGCCCTGGGACCTTGCACCGTCTAGCTGGAAAGCTGCAGTGGACTTAGCTGCCCTGTTTTGACGGGGGCTCCCTCTAGCCAACAAATCCTGAGGAAAGGACTCCAACTTTTACCCTTTCCTGCTCCTAGGAAGATTATGGCCGGGTTTGCAGGCATTAAAGGGTCTTTTCTGGTGGTGATCCTGCAGCTTGTTCTCCTTTGCTTCTCTCAAGTAAGACCTTTAATATGCTTCTGTCCATGTGATTCTGTCTTAACATTTAGATTGATTCTACAGAGAAGCAAATGAGTATTCTCTATTTGCATGCAAAATATAATTTTTTGCAAACTTTTGTGATTGATTGTTCAGATTATTTTATAAAACTAAATTATTTGACAATTTACTGGACATTTCCTTCAGAAACTTTATTTTCTTGTAAAGTCTGGTATTCTAACAGAAATATAGTTTAGTCTCTAAAAGAAGCCAGCCTTTCCAGTCTAGGCAGGTGGGCTGATTTCAACTTGCATCGTGCAATAAAGTGGTGCACCTGTTCTTTCTTTTACATTAGCTGTACGGTTGCATGTTGATCTAAGAAAGGACAAATTTAGTAGAAACTTCAAATAAAAATCAGCATAAAACCTTCCTATTTTTCTAAAATAACCATTTCACACAGAGGAACCAAGGGCCCCCTGGCCCACCTGGACCCCCAGGAGTCCCAGGTGTTGATGGCATAGCTGTGAGTTGCTTTAGCTTTGTAAAAATATCCATATTTGGATTCAAATGCTAACAATATATGCGATTAGCTTTTGTTGACCAATAAAATTGCATGCCTTTTCTTTCAGGGTGAACGTGGTTTAGATGGCCAGGACGGTTTTCCTGTAACTATGAACTTTAATCAATTTCCAATCTCTTGTGGTTTCCTACAATTGCTGGTGAATCATTTGTGGGCTCTTTAATCTCGTAGGGCCCTGATGGGGATGCAGGTAAATCCGGTTCTTCAGGATTACCCGGAATTCCTGGAAATGATGTGAGTAGTCTTTGTTTCATGTTTCATATAATAGCCGCTCGCCATGTTAATGGTCATGACGAGGTCAGCTTGCAATCTTTGAGCTGGTTCTGTGGGTGGAACTGCACAGAATTGCACCAAAGAGCTCATGTTTCACATTAGTTTTGTAGAGACCTAGGAAGAATTGTATGTGTACAGGGGGTTATTGAGGGAAAATAAGTGCAAAAAATTTAAGGAATTTATTTAACAGAATTAACAAATTCAGAGCCGAATCATGCCTCGGTATAATTAAGTTAGAGGGCAAGGTTATGACAGCAAGAGCCAATAAATCACACATTTTAACTGTAGAAGGAATTATAAAAATGACAGTATTATAATTTACCTTAATATAATGGTTATATTTTACGTGCTTTATTAAATTCACAGTTTAAAGGAAAAATGAACACTTCTATCTTGTACCTGTGTGGAGAATACCTAGCAGGATTCTGAAGACAATAGGTGCTCTATTGGGACACTGTTAGTGTCTCTGGTTGAGAATCCTCAAACCGGTGTGGAATGACTTCTTTCAGTTCGTTTGTTTGAAGAGATCCGGACCGGAATGCTGCTCCCAACTGAACAGTCTGAGAGTTTAGATGTCTGACTTAGGGTAGATAACTTTCTATATACACTGTTTAAAGTTGAAAACAGATGCAGTGTATGATCAAAGGAAAACGTTCTGTTGGATGTAAATGTTTAATAAGCATGACTGTGTTTTGTCATCTCACACGTACATTAAGATTTTGATGGAATTTGAAAAATATATGCTTATGTAGCATATAGATTTCTACCTATATTTATTGAAAACATTGATACTAATTTGCTTCAAAATGTGTAACTTTATCTGAATGTGTTTCTGCTACAGGGTTTGACTGGCCCTGTTGGAGACCCTGGGCCTGATGGTCCCCCGGGACAGAAAGTGAGTGACCAGTGAGCCTTTACTTTTACACTTCGGAGGCTGTCAGTGAAACTGTGCCAAGCTGCTGTGCACTGTTTTGGCTTGGCAGCAAGAGTCGCAGCGCATAAACCAATTCCTCTTGACAAATGAGACATAATCCTGCAAGCCTAAGTAATCCCTGTGGGGCATGAAGCTCCAACATTGCTCCTCATTAGGCTTAATATTGCTGGGTCAAGTATGCCCAGCCCCAGTCATATGATTGTGCCGGTGGAATGTTAATTCTGACTGTCTGCAAGCTCGCACAGCTTAATTTTACTCACTCAGTATTTCTGTTTGTCTCACTTCCTGCATTATTTCTGAATAAAATGTGTTTATTTCTTTTCTTCAGGGTGAACCTGGAAAATCTGGACCTCGTGGAGCTGCTGTGAGTAAAGACGGCAGTCCAAGAGCCATTATATCTTCACATATTCCAGGCTAAGTATCTTGTACAAACCCAATTTTCATACTGGCAATTTCCCCTAGGGTGTTGGGCCTGATGGATCCCCTGTAAGTAACTCCTATATGTAACAATATCAAAACAAATATTTGCAATGAACAAAAATAACAATATTATATAATACATAAAATGTACCTTTAAACAGGGACCACCTGGGCCTGGAGGACTTCTGGGTGAATTGGGAAAAGTTGGACCTCCTGTAAGTAAAAAACAAGAATTTGTTTCTTTTTGGGGTTTTAAATCCAATAATGGCAAGTCACCCCCCAAAAAGAAAAAGGTTAACCAAAAATAACAAAATAAACAGGAAATCCATGTTATTTAGAAGCAAAATATAATTTAATAAGTGGAATGTGGATGATTGTTCTTTGTTGTTGTTATTGTTATGGTTTGATAATTTCTTACTATTTAAAAATACCTCTCAGCTCTGCATAAGAATTCCTGTGTATCTAGACTAAGTGTCTGAACAGAAATGTCAAATAAAGATCCGAATAACTCGACTTAGATCCACTTCCTGGACATTGCACTGCAGCATCTGAAGCCTTATGCATATAATGAACAAAATTACTGCAACACGTTTCACATCAAATGTAAGTTAAACTAGAGTACTTTTAATATTGATTTCAGATAAAGTTAAATATCCTGTATTAAAACAGGATTTGAGGAGTCATGCAAAACAAGGTGAAACCACACAAGGATGTATTTTGTTCTGTGGAGTGTTTAAAATATTTATGCAAACACAGTATAGCTAACAGCACATTTATATGATATGCAACACAAACTAGTTTGCAAAAATATATTCTTCACCACTGCATCTGTTTTCAAATGTTTCAGTATTTTCCTGTCAGACTAATTACACATTCAGCGATTTATTTACCCACATAAATAAATCGCTTTTATTTATTTATAAATAAATAAAATATTTTTGAATTATTATTAAATTAAAAATATTTAATTATTTAATAATAAATAAATAAAAGCTCTTTAGCTTTTAGAGGTGAAAGCTAAAAATGGTTTCTTATGGTACTTTGAAATAACCTCATTTTTAAAATTACGGCTTCAACTTTTGGATGTACTTTTTATTAATATACTTACTAGGATAAGTTATTGTTGTAATGTCTGGCTAGTAGATTCAGTGGAACTGTGGAACTGACCTCTGTTTTTCTCAATATCTTTTAATTGACAGAGTCTGTGGATTACATATAAAGCCTATAAGTACAATTAAACAATTTTCTGAATGGTGAAATAATCTATATTAATTAGAATACTCAGTTGTCATAGCAGCAGTTTAAACAGGTTCAGATAGTTTTAAAATGCTTAGCTATTATGAAGCATGGGCAAGATAGTGCTAAATAGTTTAAACTGAAAACCACATTGTAAGCAATAATGCTTTTTAGAATTTCTACAGCTGTGGAATCTTCAGAACGATTATTAATCTAATCTCTAGTTTGTTTTAATGCATTTATGTTTTTGCATAGGGAGCAATGGGTGTGAGAGGGCCACAAGGACCCCGTGGATCATCAGGGCCCAGAGTAAGTGAGAAAACATGTTTAATTTGAATATGTTTTCATACACAAGTGCATCTAAAAAAAATGAGTATCATCAAAGATGTAATTAAATTCAGTAATTTGGTTGAAAAAAAATGAAACCTTCATCCTACGTTGATTCACTACACACAGTAAAGTATTTCAAGTTATTATTACAGAATTATGATTTACAACTAATCAAAAACTCAGTTTCACAAAATATTGAAGTTATACATAAGGCCAATAAGGAGTAGTCTGAGTATAGAAAGCGTTTTTGCATACATAATCATGTGAAACACGGTTGAGAGGCTTCTGACTGGACAATTATCCCACATACAATAATATAGATGTTTTTATAATAAAGGTGAACAACACATTTATTACAGAAGTAAAGACGCTACCCATTCACAGAGTGCTGTATCCAAAGATATTCATGGAAAATTGAGTGAAAGAAAAAAAAATGTGGCCATAAAGCATGCACAAGTAACATGGATAACAACAGACTGGAGGAGATTTTAAAGCAAAGGTTGAGTTCAACTTCAGCATGTGGACTGAAGCTGGAGTCAGTCCACAGAGTTGACACACACTGACAACCCAGGAAGTATTGTCTTTCTTGTGCTCAGTAACAAGACATAGCCTGAGATCTTACAGTGAGCAGCAAAAAATAAAAAAAAATATAAATAAAGATTGGACTGTCACTTAGTGTCCCAAATGGGTGCGTTCATAATGAAGTACATTTTCCATTCATTTAGAAATCAATGTCTCAGAGTGTGTGGGGAGCGTGGAGAGGCACAGAATTAAAGTTGCCTGTGAAAGGTGAAGTTTTCACAGTCAGTGAACATATAGGGGGCCATACCATCTGCTTGTGTTCTCTGTTGTATCAAGTCCAAAGACAACAAATGTAAGAGCTCTTCATACTTCTCTCTGCTGGCAAGCTTTATGAGAAAAGGCTTGCCAGCAGAAGCCTGTAGGGCATGGCTTCTCCATACTCTGCCAAAAGTAGCCATGGTATTATCATGCTTGATTTGTTGGCAAACTCACCTGTGGCAAAATAACAGAGACACTGGACCTAACAATGCAGATAAACTGATGCTTGCCACAGGGTGATCACCCTGATCCCTGCCACACTGAATTGATGGAGTTATTCATGGAGGAATAACTCAAGTATTAAGCTCATAGCACATGAACATACTAATGTCTAGGCAAATGCTTTGGTGTTTAAATGTATTTTGCTGAGAAAACTGAATATGGGAATATGGAGTTTTTACTAGCTCTAAGCCATCAAAACTGGTCATAAAAACTAAATTACATTAGTCTGAGTGTAATAAACATATGTAATATGTGAGTTTCACCTTTTAAATTGAATTACTGTGATATACGAGCTTTTGTAGGATGTTTGAGTTTATTTAGAGTAATTGCATATTTTTTAAGGGAAGACACAAGATGCATCAGTTAGTTTCTCATTATGGCAGATTTTGTCTCTACAGCGGCAAAAAAGCTGAATGTGTTCAGTAAAAAGTCACAAATAGCCACCAAAGTCCCTGTTGTCTCTTGACTTCATTTGACAACATTTATGATCCGTTTCCATCATCATAAGATATCAGTGTTTCATGAATACATATCTTGAAACCATTTTATGCCCCAGCTGGTGTGGTCCCACTGCTGGTTGGCATCTGATCATTTACAATGCACTGATTATGTTAATAGTGGCAACGTAATAACTTTATTTTTCCCACTTTCAGGGTGCAGCTGGGATGCTTGGTACCTCCGACCTGGTAGAGAATTGTTTCATACAAAAACATGTAGAGGTAATTTCTTTGCACATGGTGCCAGGCGTAGCGACTGACTTACTTATTTTGGTATTTAGTGTCCAAACTCTTGTCCACCTGGTACCTCAGGGCATCCTGGTCTACCTGGTATGAAGGTGAGGTTGTTTGCTTCGCTTCTAAAATCAACCCATTAAAAATCATTACCAATTTATTTGATCTTTCTGGGATGTTTCCAGGGTCACAAAGGTGTGAAAGGTGAAGCAGGAGAACCTGGGAAACAAGGACACAAGGTAATAAAAAGATGTTTACTTCAGAGAAAAGGTTCAAATTTGTCACTATTTACAAATTAATCTAAATTGCATCATTTATCACTAGAAAATGCAAATTCTTGGAAAAAAAAGTGTCAGTTAGTGTTGCTCCACATAAAAAAAACCTGCATTAAAGACCTGTTTATTACTTTTAAGAAACGTTTTACAGATGCTGCTTTGTTTAAAACAGCAGGGATGTGAGCATTTGTGTAATTCCTCTGACTTTTTGCAATTCGGAAAGGATAACTTATTTGAAATGACGTGCAAGCATGGCAATGCTCACCTGCTAATATTCCTGTGCACCATATAAATGGAAATGAGTCTGGTCCCATCTTCTGTTATCTCCCTCATGCTGGAATATAATTTACTGTCAGTCGACTCTCTCTCAGATGCAATTTTCATACTTGCTTGTCACATATACGAAGATATGCTGAATATGTACAACAACCAAGAAAACACACCAGCTGTTTAGGTGTGTAGGTATATTATTCAAATGGAGTATCATTTTGAGATGTATTTACTGTGTTGTGAAAACCTGATTGCCCTGTTTTTGTCACAAATAAATGTTTCAGATCATTAAGTAACTTTTAATATGCCAAGTTAATGACAGGAGTAAATGTAATATGCAGTGCTTATGCAATGATTTTGTCTATTAAAAAAATTAAAAATTGGAAAAACTAATTTTGAAATAAATTAAACAGAACCTGTCTGACAACATAAAGTAGACTAAAATATTTTAGAAAAGCAACATATCATGATATTCAGTTGTCTGGAAATCCTTACAAGCCATCCATAAGGCTTAGGAACTCCAGTGGACCACAGCAAGAATTTGTCCATCTCCAATTGTGCATCGAAGGGTCATGCAAGAGGTCAGAAAGAACCCAGAACTGAAGCTCAAGTGTACTGGGCTTCACCTGCCTGCCTTTGTAGTAAGAAGACATCTGTGCAAAAATGCCATCCTTGGGAGTGTTCCAAGGCCAAAAACAGCCAAAAAATAAAAAATGATAGTTTGCCTAAAAGAACACAAATACTTTTGTAACACATATGATTAGGAGTCATAAGTATTCCTAATGATCTGCTTTCCCCTTGGGGAAAATGTTGTGTGGACTATTATAAGTGTTCATACATCTGGTGCGTGGCTAACGCAGCATTTCAGAAAAAGATTTTCATACTGACTGTCAAACAAGAGAAAGTAGTGTGAAGGTCTAAGTGTGTATTGCTGCTTCAGGCCCTGAATAACATGTCATCCTTGATGGACCAATGAATTCTGCTCTCTACTAGAAAATCCTGAAGGAGACTCTGTGACCGTCAGTTCATGACCTTCAGCTTGACTGCACTTCAGTTCTGAAGCAGGAAAATGATCCAAAGAACACCAGCAAGTCTTGCTGGAGGTCACAAATGAAACCAGAGCAAGGTCTAAAGCACTGCTGCTGGCCACACTTCCCTCAATTAAACTCAGTGTTTAAGGTTTCATAATAGCAAACTATCCACTAGGCCACTCCAAAACTTTGAGTTCTGGTGGGGTACTGTAAGGTTTACATACATTTTCAATAGATAATATAAGTAACCGATTTCAAGAATAGAATAGGAAAGAACAGAACAGAAAATTGCCCACAATTCACTAAAATACAACTCAAAATAGTAACAGTTTTAATTGTTGTTCTGGGTTGTTTTTGAGTCTACTCGACTGGCCATTTGCGCTCTCCTGGAAAGGGTCACCATTGTTTTATGTTTTCTCTATTTGTATTTAATGGGTCTCACTGTGCACTGTTGGTGTCCCAACTGTTTAGAAACTGCTTCCTTATGCTTGTCCCAACTGTTTAGAAACTGCTTCCTTATGCTTTGCAGACTAATAAATATGATTGACTTTGTTTCTCATCTATTCTATAATTTGTTTTTGAGCGTCAAGTGTTGTTGTTTAGCTCCATTAGCCAACTTCATGTTACCAGATAGATTCTGCTGAAGTGGTTCTGTCTTTTAGGTCTGGCTGTAATGACACCTGGGAGAGATGAATAAGCTGCATTGAATTTGCTTATTAAATTATTATTATTATTATTATTATTATTATTATTATTATTATTATTATTATTATTATTATTATTATTATTATTATTATTAAATTCAAATATCGTTATTAGAGTAAATTCATAATCCCACAAGGGGTTCAATTTCTGTTTTACATATTTTCTTTTTCTTTTTTCTTTTTAATATAATAAGTGGAACCATTATTTGAAACCTTGATTTTTGTATTTACTCAAGTTGTCTGTCTTGTTGTAATTTTTTTGTGTAAAATATTACACAAAAATATTTTTTTATTTATAAAAAAAAAATAAATAAAACATGTTCGCAGCAGTATTGTTAACAACATATTAAGTATATGTTAATTAAAAAAACTTAATTTTAAAAAAATTAAAAGCAGCTTCCAATCATCTCTAAGTGTCTCTAAGTGTTGCTCTGTACAGTCGTTATTTAAGGGCTTCAGAGCTATTTCCCTTTTATTCCACCTCACACTACAGAAACAGATAGGACACCTCACCCCCAAGAAACACAAGGGTCAATATGTAAAAACTTAAGACAACAGTCTCTAACATTTTATTTATTAGCTGGCAACCTTTTAATGATAGTTTGATTTCTACTAGTTAAAATTCACTCCACCTCCCCGATGTCGTTTTCTAATTTTTTAAACACCCCTCGCATCCCAATATTTGCATATAAAAGCAAAACATTTTCTTAACAAGAGAAAATTAGAAAAAGTCCAGGCATGAAGCACAATCTCTCCAAATGTAAGGGCATCCTCTTGTTACCTCTGATGCAGAATAGGGAATTATTTGTAATGATTATTTTCCTTTGGAACAATTTGTTTCACAATTTGTATTTAAATGCTTTTCTCACTCATGCAATCCAGGAAGAAATGTGAATGAGACTTTTATTTAGAGTGGCAGTCTCTCTGTATAATTAACACACAGCAAATAAGGTCAACATTTTGCTAGAAAAGAGACTGATGGAACGTCAGTCCTAATCAGACTAGAGGACTCACTCTTAGTTAGGGTTGCTGCTCATTGTTTCATCTCATTAAGGTCATTCTGTTTTTCGTCTGTTGTTTTTTTTTTTTTCCTTCTTTTGTTTGCTCAGGGTGAGGAAGGAGACCAGGGAGGTCCAGGAGACGTTGGGTCCCAGGGTCCAACGGTGAGATAATGTCTCTATTACATGACATTAGGTGGTATTTACTTTTGGAATCAGAATTTAATCTCATATCTGCATCATTCTCATCCTCTTCCTACTGACGTTTCTGTTTGATTCAACTGTTATTTTAGGGGCCACAGGGAATACGTGGAGCCACGGGAATGATGGGCCCCAAGGGAGAGATAGTAAGTTTTTTTAATTACAATTAGGGTAGTTGTGCTCGTCAACTTTCCTAATTACTTCTAATTACATAATTACCTTCATTTATTAAAAAATAAATTGTTGTTTTACCGCAGGGAGCTCGAGGTCCTGATGGAGATCCAGGTCCACAGGGAGTTGCGGGGGCGACTGTAAGCTCGTCAGTCAGAACATGTCTATGTATGTGTGTGTCAGCTGTGTATTATATGTTTTGACCTCTTATTTCAGGGAGACAGGGGTCAAAGAGGAGTAATGGGGGAACCTGGGATTAAAGGTGAAATGGTTAGTGGGTAAACCTCAACATCACATACACAAATAAATCAGGGGTATAAGATAGTTCTGGAAACCTGGGTGTTGTTTGTCATTTAGGGTGTTTTAGGGCCACGGGGGATCACAGGGCTTCCAGGTCCGAAAGGAGAAGCTGTAAGTCTCTGATCATCGCTGAATAATCCTTCACTAGTCTCAGATATATTATCCGAAGTGACACATATTTTAATGTATTTTCTTTACACTCAGGGATTACCCGGTGTTGACGGCCGTGATGGCATTCCTGGGTTGCCGGGTACAAAGGTAGAGAGTGATTTGCACAGTTTCACTGATCATTTTACATTCCTCAGTCATTCACATAAAGGCATTGCTTAGAACTTTATTTAACATTCAGAAGCTGAGGTAGCTAAGACTTTTTCCCCCTCCATGTTTCTCTGCAGGGAAACATCGGCAACCCAGGAGTTCCTGGAGAGATTGGACTTCAGGGGCTTCCTGTGAGTATGACCCTTGACCTCAAACTGTTTTGGCTCACTGTAATTGGACTGAAACTGAGTGAACTTTTTTGGTGCACTTTAAAGCATCGAAGTTTATGGTTACTGCACAGCAGGACTCAGTTTGCCTCCTCCCTGGGAGTGACTTAAAACTCTCTAATAAATGCTTTTGCTTCTTAAATTTTTGAATAGCATAGGTTTCAGAGCCAAGCCTCTGAGACCATACAGAAAAATATTCAGTGCCTTTTGATTTGTCTGGTACAAGGAAATAATGGCTATCAATTTATAACATAGCTGACAGAAACAACCTTATGAATGATTTTAGTTTGCATCTCTTTGCAAAAGCATTGAAATGCAATTCTTTTCAGATCTTTTAGTGTTTTTTTTTTTTACTAGGATTGTATGTGTTCTACTAACACCAACTAATGGTGTGAATTTGTTTGGAACCCCTTTTACTCCAATACCATTTAATATAATCTACTGCAAATATTTAACAAAACATTTTGAAGGCCAAGAGAGACACCAAACATAGGTTATTTTTCATTTAATGTCATCTGTTATGTGATATACTATTTGTCTCCCTTATTAGATTAAAATAAAATTTAGAAAAATTTCACAACTTGCTTTTTTTTCAGGGTTTGCCTGGAACACCTGGACCAAAAGGCTTGAGTGGCTCAAAGGTTAATTGCTCTAACAATTAATAGCAACGATCACTTTTTTTGGTCATCAAAAACATAAATGGTGATTTCTTTATTTTCAATCAGGGAGATTCTGGGAAGCCTGGGTTTCCTGGGACATTGGGATCTGCTGGAAAGCAAGTAAGTGTGAGCAGAAACATTCTGAAACTTCAGCATGGTTAGAGTCTTTTTTGCATAATTTTACTGTTACACCACAGGGTGAAAGGGGAGAACAGGGAGAAGTGGGACCCATCGGACCCATCGGGGAGCCTGTGAGTGTTTCTTCCTGATTCAACTTCAAGCATTTAGTGAAGGACTTGATGAAATCAGATGGGCTTCTTTGGACTGAAAACCATTTGCCTACTTGCTGTTTTATGTGTCACACTTGCATGTTTCAGATCATAACAATATGTTTCAGACAGAAATAACCAAAATTAATATAAAAAGCAGTCTCCCACTGAAGATTTATTTTATTAAGAGCAAAAAAAGTTATCCAAACTAAACCCCCCCCTTATGTGAAAATAGTCTTGAATCACAAATTAATTTGGTTCCGACTAGGACAGTCAACAGATCTCTTGGATAAAATCTAAATAAAAGAAATTCAACAACAGATAAGAAAGTCAGCGATGTCTATCAATATGGAAATGGTCACCAAGCCAAAGCTAGCCTATCAAAACTTAGTTCAAAACCCCATGCAGGACATCACAAAAAAAAAAAAAAAAACATGTATGTGGAGACAAAATTAGGTGAGCTATGTCCATATTGAACATAGCTCACCTATAGGATTACGGCATAACATTGCCTTACAATTACAGTAAGAACCATGCACTTTTACGACATTTAAAACATGGCATAAACAATTTAAGATCAGTGTACAAGTTCAGTGTTCATTAGTGTTTATGATTCAAAAGTAGTAAAGAAAGTGTGTAAAAATGGTCATCTATTTCTAGCCTTAAGCTTGAATTTAATTAGGCAGAGATGGATTTTCTTCAGGAAATCCATCTCTGAGTGAGCAACTCAAAGTATCGACTAAAATCTAACTGAAAATCTGTGGCCAGACATTAAACACATTCATGTTCAAAGCCATCTAATGCAGCTGAATAGAAACAAATCAACAAACAGTAACGGGCCAAAGATCCTCTGCAGTGATGTAAGAGTAATCGTTATTGGAAAAATACTTCTTCTTAGTTATCTGCTCTGGTGATCAAGGTCTAAAATGTTTTAATGTTTGATTATCTGAAAAGTTTAAGTGGGACAAAAGTACAGCCAAATCTGTGGACGTATTAGTGGATTTCATTTTGACCTGGTTATAGTAAAACAGAATGGAGTGGAGCCAATGATTTTTTTCTTATGCATTGAACTTAACTTCCCTTGACCTCTTCATTGTGTTTTCATTTTACTCTTAGGGAAATCCTGGAGAGCAAGGTCCTGTAGGTCCAGCTGGCAAGCCAGGTGCAAGGGTGAGTCATAAAACATATATGTGGCTTTATCTTGAATTTTCAACATTCTTGCAACATTCTTCAACAAAAGGGACCACACAATAACTGCTTCTAAAGAAAAAACATAGAAAGACTCTTAACACTGTGAGAGTATTTATCTCACACATTCCTGATACCTTAAATGAAGGAAGTTTACAAGAGGAAAACGTTGGGAGTCTGTCAGGCAGGGCATTGTTTTTTCTGGGATTTCTAGGAGAATACTCTAAGACTGGATCTCACTTGAGGTCTATTTTCACAGTAAGGGGAGACTAAGCAGCAGGCTGAAAGAGCTCTCTGTCTCCTCTGCATTCCTCTGTTGGTCGGTGATCAAAGGCAGAGCGACACACAGAAACATACCTGAGAAAATCCTGATCCTATAGTTCAAAATAACGTTCACCCTGTGCTCATGTAACTGACACAAAGCAAACTTCACCCATATGTTCGGTTGTTGAAGCAGTTTCAGCATGAATGATGGTTCGTCATAATAATCTAGCCTCTTGTTTTCCCCTTTGATTGCAATATTTCAAATCGTGCTGATGTCATTCTGTTCATTAGATGTTTATTTTTTGTAATTAAAGGGACCAAAAGGTGATCCTGGTCTTCCTGGTCTCCCAGGGCCCCCAGGCCTGCCTGGAGTGAAGGGAGAAAGGGTAAGAAATGAAGACATATTCATTAAAGAGCAGCTGTATAACACCAGTCAGTGAATCACAACATATATAAACATAAACAAAGCCTTATGTTTTGAATTCTCACTTTTGCATTCTGGTTCGTCTGGGTAACCCCTTCAATGTTGTAATTACAGGGTGAGCGTGGAGAAGCAGGACCCAAAGGAGAACAAGTACAAAACACATCAATGCCAACAACAAAGTATTTGAAAAAAAAAAAAAAAGTGGTCTGCTTTACATAAATTAATACACAGGCTTTGCTTTGACAGGGGGCTCAAGGTGATGAGGGAAATCCTGGAGAGAGAGGGGAACTTGTAAGTTCTCACCTGACTGCTAACAACAATCAGAATTTATTTATTTATTTGGTTGCACCAGAGCACATTATTAAGTTTCAATGATGTCACAGGGAGATGCTGGGGAATCTGGACCAAAAGGAGAGGTGGGTTCCTGTTTCTATAAATGCCAATAAAGTTTAGCACTTTTGTAATATTTGTGTGGTGATTAAATGATTTACTCACAGGCTGGTATTGCTGGTGAGCCTGGAAAAAGGGGTCCTGAGGGAAGTCGAGGTCAGCCTGGCATCGAGGGCCCACCTGGCACACCTGGACCACGAGGCATGCAGGGGAACAGAGGTCCACGTGGGGTCCGGGGGTCTCAGGGGCCTGCGGTAGGTCAGAAGCAGAAAACACAAGTAATTCAGAAAATAACACCTAAAACATGAGGATGTGTCAACCCGCTCAGAGAAGTGTCAAAGACCAGAGTTTTGAAGCCTGGACTACGTCTGAGTTTTATTCTTCCTCATTGCTTTTCTGATTCTGAATTAAACTTTTCTCTTGTGCTGTGCAGGGATTAGATGTTTAAATAAAGAATAAATTTAGAGTGAGGCTTATCCTGTTTATACAATAAAACTCTTTTTATCCTAGATATGATCAAATGAAAATTTCAACTATCAGTGCGATACTTAAATAATTTCTGTCATGTCTGTATAAATATGGCATTTTTACACTTGTAGATGTGTGATTTGGTTGGTTGTGTTAGATATTTTATCATTACACAAAAAGAATATATATTACAGTTTGATATTTCTCAAGTTAAATTGATTTAAAATAAAATTGATTCCCAGGAGTCGCATGATCACATAGTGAAAGACTTTGACAAATCCAACCTTTGATTTTTTTTCAGTCATAAACATTAAATTTTTTTAATAGTCACAGTGCTTACATTGATGTTTTTCTTGATTCAAATATATAAGTATATGAGTTTTTTTTTCCTCTGGAGCATAAATAAGCTTTATTTCTTAAAATAGGAAAGACACAAAAACTTACCATCTGAGCAGGTCAGGTGTGAATTGATCTTCATAAGTACAAAGTAGCTTTAAGATAATAGTTACTTCACCTGAAAAACTAGAATTGTGATGAGGACTGTTTGAGTAAAAATAAAATCTTCAAAGCTCACACTACAAAGCTAGTTTCCTGTGTTGGATTAAGACATTTGATGCATCTTTAAGAAGGGTGGCAGTAAATGTGAAGGATGAAATAAGAAATTTTCCTCTGTAGAATCGATGTTTGGATTTAATTATGTTTCTTACTTTTAAACCAGGGGTTATTAAACATAATATTAAGATGTCAAAGGTTGATATACAGATAAGGGTGATTTATAGAACAGATGATAAATACATCACTTTTTATTACATTTGCTCACAAGGCAAGAGTTAAGAAAATCACAATTGGTATCACCACTTGTAACCTAAAGGTATTTTTACTTTTCACAGAAAATCTTAATGAGCATTAATTAAAACTAAATCTTAAACTTGATCCCTTTAATTACTTTTGAAGGCCTCAACAAATGAGCCTAAAGTGAAATGAGACTTACAGATACCAAAAGACTTTTATATAACTTAATAGAAAACGTGGCACTGTTTGCCTCCAATGAAGCTCCATTAAAGTAGTTTTAAGCTACTGCTGTTCCCTGTTCATTAAATGCATCGCATCTAAGATGTTCCACCATTTCCAGTCTATAAAACCATCCATCAACACTATTCTGAGTTTAATACAAATCAAATTAAGTTTGAATCAGCAGGTTAAACATAAATTAAAACCAGAAACAGAGCAAAGACTTTGACCTATAGTACAATATATCAAGAATTGTTCCAACCTCCTCAATGATTCACAAAAAATTGGAACTCTGGCACCTTCTGTAAAGTACCTGTGACATGATGAACAGTGTTTGGGAATCATCGCTCCTATAGCTCCACTTTCATCCTTCACCAGAATATAAAACGAGAAATAAAACTTTGAGATAGAAGCCATGGGTTTATCTCATATGGAAAAGGACCGGGGCAAATTCTGAGCACATACAGTCAGGTAGTTTGAAACAACAGGGATTATATCAAACTTTGTTTAAAGTGAATCATCTCTTGTTTTGCTTTACTTGCCTGTAGCCGAAACAAAGAAAAAAAAACAAACAAAAAAAAAAAACTGTATGCCTCCTTATCAGAGTCAGCTGAATGCTGTAAAATTCGCGAAATGTTTTGTTTTCAACATTTCTACTTTGGATACAGGGACAAAAAGAAGCCCTTTTCTTTTATTAATGAGAAATAGAATTAATTGTCTTCACCCATTTAGTCTTTCAGCTAAAGCAAATGAGCAAATGGCGTCATGGAGTCTATGTCCCAGGCACTGAGATGAAAGATATTAAAATATTTTCTTTATAGGGCAAGGAGCCAAGCGATCAGCACATCAAGCAAGTTTGCATGCGAGTTATGCAAGGTAAGAAAAGAAAAGCAAAGCTTTTGACCCCATTTATTGTTCCCTTGTGTCCCATTTCATGGCTGTAATGTTTCTCATTACCACCATAAAGCATTGTTTCATTGATCAGGGCTGTCGCTGGATGGTCTGTGGTTAAAAAACTGGAGGGTCCTATAACAAAAACATAAAATAAGCTTCAGCCTTTGTTCATGTGATGGATGAAAGCATCCTTCTCCGAGCCCTCCGAAATGTTTCACTGAAGTCACAACATCTGCTCTCTTCATTCTTCCGTTCTTATATCTTCACAACTCATCTCCTGCTCTCATGACTTTTTTATACCCGCCGTGTTGAAAAATTAATCTCACCTCCAGGAGACCTGCTCTTCCCCGCTCCGAGCAAAGTCAGCCTGGAAAGGAAATCTTAAGAAAAGGAGCAGTCTAGCTGCTTCTGTGGCATGAATATCCTTCAGACACAAGAAAACTAAAATCTAGATAAAAAGATAAAAGCTACAGGAGATTAATTTTAGTTTGTTGGCACTGTGGGCTTAAAGTTTCTGTTTTGTATAGCTGCAAATGAAGAGTATTATTTCTGTTTGGCTCAGCTTAGTGATGCTTTTTTTTTTTTTTTTTTAAATAGCTGAACAACAGAAGGCGCCCAAGGGATATTATGACCAAGGTTTCACCTCACTTAAATTCAGTGTTCAAGACATGCAGGAGACATTGCATAATCTCCGCTACATGCATTGCTTTGTGCTGTCAGAAATAAGCCATATGAGCTTCCTGCATTATTTATTACGATATGTTATGTGCTTAGAGATTCCTTCATAGCTATGAGCTGTGAACGAGCTTTCATGCTGATAATCGTCTTCTTTCTTTTGTTCCTCAACAGAGCAGCTGGCTCAGTTAGCTGCTAGTCTAAGGAGGCCAGAGTCTGGTGTTGCAGGTTTACCGGGAAAACCTGGCCCTCCTGGGCCTCCAGGACCCTCAGGAGACAACGGTTTTCCAGGGCAAGCTGGAGCAAGGGGGCTTCCAGGACTCAAAGGACCACCAGGGGCAATGGGAAATAAAGGACCCAAAGGTACTAAATGTTTTGGCTGTGTTCTCTTTTAAAGGGTCAAACTTGGTCAAACGAGAAGGAGACAGTGGAACAACTTGTACAACTGCTTTTCCTAATCTGCTGCAGGTGACATGGGAGATAGAGGTTCCAGAGGGCCCACTGTACGAGGACCTAAAGGCCAGTCAGGACCTCCTGGGCTTCCAGGTGAGCATTTATGATGTTGCAGTTCAGGTCAGTCAGGTTAGATCTTTGAATGTCGATCTGATTTCTTCCCTCAGATTCTTAATTAGATTTAGATCTGGACTTTGACTAGGCCAGTTTTAACATATGAATATGCTTTAATCCAAATCATGCCATTGTAGCTCTGGCATCTATTATAGATTGTCCTGCTAGAGGAGGGACAGACCTGCTACCTCAGCAGGACTCAGGACTGTCCTATATTTGGTTGTGTCCATCTTCCCATCAAAGCTGACAAGTCTCTCTTTCCCTTCTGAGGAATGATGCTGCCACTGTTTAATGTTTCAGAGGACCAGAAAGTATTGCTTTCCTCCACATAGAAGTTTCCACATAGGTGAAAAAGTTTGGCTTTGCACTTTAGATTAGATTTTTAATGACTTTCATGTTAGTCGTCCTGAGTCTTGTGTGTGGGTCTCTACAGATCCTCCAGAGTTACCAGGAGCCTCTTGGCAGCCTCTCTGCTTGATGCTCTCTTGGTGGGTTGGGTTACCATCCCATTTACATTTTTAGATAATGATAGTGAAAACATTTGAAAATTAGGGATGAATTAATGTGAAACCTTTGGCCGATATTGATATCCGATATTAAAGTTGATATTATGGCCTATAACCAAAATTTACCAAAATATATATGATATATATTTCACTTCTATATGTATAATATCACCCTCCAGAACCAAATGGCAACTAGTTTTATCTATTGGACCAATACCGATATTTTAAAAGATGACAAATATCGTCCGATACCATTGTTAGAGCTGATATATTTTTCCTTCACAAATTTGTGCTACTTTGTGGTAGTCTATCACATTAAAACTCAATACAACGTATGGAATTTTGTAGAGCTGTGCCAAACGTTTAAAGGGTATGAATATGTTTGCATAGCACCATAGAATCCTAAACACCACTAAAAAAAATTGAATTGATGGCATAAAAAACATTTGGACCCGATACAAATTAATAGTCTCTTTAAAGTTGAACCTGCAATTTTAATTCACCCATTTTGTAATCACAGGAGAGCCAGGGAAACCTGGGTATGGTCAAGATGGTCAGGATGGGCAGAGGGGACCTCCTGGCGTGCCAGGACAGCCTGGCGTGCCTGGTCCTCCTGGTCCAGCTGGCCTGAACGGCTATTGTGACCCATCAGCCTGCAACCTCCAGGCAGGAGCTGTCCAGCAGTCTCTGGATGTGAAGGGACCTGGAGGGAACTAAGAGCCACTCTGGCAGAGACACAAAGACTGCTGGATTATCTCCCCGAGCACACTGCATTTGTCACGCTCTCCTCCCAGGGGCCGTCGTCGCCGTGGTGTCTTTGATACAATAACCTCTTTGTGTGAGCATGTTTCCTGCCAATAACATCTCCATCAAAAGGAGTCATCATCTTTGAGTTGTGAAAAAAAGGACCTATTTCATTGTGCTTTTCTGGATGAGAGGTGTTTAAATAAACCCAAAACTGGGCTCACATCTCTAAATGAAATGATCAAAAAATATATATTTTTTATCCCATTTTCCTTTTATCCCATCCTCTGTTTATGTGCCTCATTTTGAGTTTTCTCTTCCACTTTCTCACAGAACAGCTCACAGAATCCCCCAGTGCCAATCAGTCTATTGTGATTTTGCGTTATTTTCTCTTATGATGTCTTTTTCAAAGGACAATCAAAGGCAAATCTGTTGAAGTCCAAAAGTCTGATTTATTGCTGGACTGCTTTATGAGCAAATAAAATAGAGAGAGGCTGAAAATCTCATAAAGTCACACTGACTTTAGTACATTTTGTAAATCTGTAAAAACTAATTGTGAAATGTGGTTAATTATATTTCCTACAAAAAACCCCCAAAACCCCTCCAGAACTCCTAATGTGAGACTTTGCTTCCCTGTACAGAATAACAGGATGCATCTGTTCCTGAATGAGAATAGATTTTACCAGTGAGAAAAATGCGCAATAGTCTAACAAATTAATATCACATGACGTTTTTTTTATTTATTTGGTACACTGATAATCTTTATATCTTCAGAAGTATCTCAAAATGCATTTAAAATGAAGAATACAAATAAAATGAAAATAAAATAGTTCTGAGATAATTAAAAATGTGTCATCAGCAATCCTTTCTTTTAAAGGCAAACAAATCTGTGAATTGTTTCACTCAAAGTGGGCTTTATTTCTCACCATCTCCATAATTATAATAACATAACACAGACCTTACACCTTGTAACGCCACACACACCTCTGTGTTCTGTTTTTAGGACTGGCATGGTGAGTTCATGAATAATGGCTCAGGTTTATATGTGTTGTGTTTTGATTTCCTGCAACAGTTCAAAATCATGCAAGTAAAGTTGATTGATGCTTCAAAATGTACTTTAACACCGAATGAGTATGTGTCTATAGTCATTTATCTCATTTGTCTAAGACTGTGTGTGCGTGTGTGTTGACAACAACCTTGACCTACAGTGTAGGTTATATAGCTAGATGTTTTCCCATTCTTCAGTGATATTACAGTTTTATTGTTTTGTGGCTTTATGGCTTTCAGTTCACTTCATAAAATGGACTGATTTAAACATGTGGAACAGAGACCCATCTTAAAGAGCATACATCATAAGTTTTACAACTTATTCTTTTCGGTTTTGTTCAAGCCTGCAATAATATTTTTAATTTACATGAATGAGAAATATGTAGAAAGCATGAATATACAAGGCAGCCCAGAATGTAGCTGTAGCTAAAAATGGCCATTTAGAACAACAAACTCAGGAACTGCTGCAATAAAACAACGGCCACTAATGACAAAAGAAGTAATAGCAAATGTGAAACTGCAGTTTGAATTCATAAATGAATGACTTAAATTGCTATAACAACTGGGAGATGTAAACCAGAAAAAAACTGTCTGAACACACTATGTTTGAGACTTAACAAACTGGCACCATATGGTTGATTTAAAAGCACTTTGTTGCAAGTCTTCCTGTAATACACCACAATGGTGAATGGCCATTCGCAACAAAATCAGTCATTCAAAAAACATTTGGTAGGTTTTGAATATCAGATGTAAATTCTGCTTCTCAAATTTGAACCAGTAGTTTAAATTTGAACTACTGGTAGTCAGGAGGTTATACAACATTGTCTGAGGACATCTACAAATATGTTGTAACATCAGATGACACATCAAAATAATTTTTAAAAAACATACAAGATTTATTTCCACAAACAACAGTTACTGTGGCACAGCATAGAGTGTGTTATGTCCGCTTCCCTCAGGGTTAAGTTGGTTCTTCCTTTTATTCCAAGTTTCCAATTGTTTCATCAACCTGGGGCAAAAGGTTTTCTCACCAGAGTTTTTTTACTTCACTTGTTCACTCCTAAATTATTTTTGTAGAAAATTATCTTTTTTCTGTGTTGCCAGTAAGCAGCAACACTATATTTTTAAATAAAGAAAACAACCTATTCTATAATTAGTATGGTGGAATTGTTGAAGTTGCCTTTACAGATGGTACAGCAATATTGATTTATGGTAGTGTTTACCTGTTTTTCATGGATATTACTTGTGAGTCTCTGTGAGGAAAATGTGTTTAAAAATTACTTATCTGATTTGAAACACAAGATAATGAATTATGAATGTTTCTCACAAATTTCAGATATTAAACTGCAGTATGTAGAAGTTTTGGATCATAGATGTGAAAATGAACAGTGTTAAAATGAGATTGTCTATCTAAATGTCTTTATTTTAATTTAAATACTGCAAAAGAGACTAAATAATTCTAATACAACAACAACCAAGTCTCTACTAAGGCCTAATAAATATTACTTACCTAATATTTCAACAAACAGTAAAAAATAGACATATTTTAAAGCATTCAGGCTTTGTTTTTGTTCTGTTTATGCCCCAAGGAAACCACAGATAAGAAATACTTAAGAGTCTCAAACATCTATTAAGCCACATAAAAGTGTAAATAAGATAGACTTTTCGAAGGAACTACGAAAATAAAACCCAGGACAAAATATAAAGCACTTGAGAACATTTATTGCACACAGAAAGGCAGATGGCATTAATAGACGTAAATAAAAGATTCTGCAAAGAGTAAAATACAACCTCTGATACCTGGTAACCACAGTTACTTTTTTTTTATTAGTCAGTGAACTCACACTGACATCGACATAAATCCAACAGTTTTTTCTTGCATAAACACATGAGGGTTTTCCCATTTATCCAAGGCAATATTTCAGCTATTTTTTTCCTGATCACGTAGACATGCAATAAACCAAGAATGAGGTAGTTATTCAACTGAACAAAAACTTAAACAAGAAAATCGTTAAAGTCACACAGCATGACAAAAACTTATGCGAGAGTAAAGGGACATTTCAGTGAGAGCAGCAGGTAGGCGCTTTTAATCTTGAAGGTCCTCGCTGCGAGGCTGATCCATATTTTCCCTCATTACAAGCTTGCTCACAAGATTAGATTACACATGGCAACAGGATCACCTGACATTACAGTTAAACACAAGCAATGATGAAATATGTGTACATCTGAGGTTCATTGTCTTGAGCGAATTTTACATTATTTAGCAAGCTTTTGTTTAGATACATTCTCAAAGGAAGCTGCTCCTTTGATTTTGCCTTCATCAGACAATTTCCACTTAGAATAAATTGAGCTTAACTTGGTGTGATGGATAATAGCTTGAATTTGTAGCGAAGTGAGCTGTGACATTAACGTCCTCCCTTCTTATCACACTGTTTGGATAAATGGAAGTAGCAAAGTGGAGCATATTAATAACAATTCATGCTAAATTCAATAGGCAGTGGGAGTTGCTCTCAGCAGTACACCGCAGAAAAAAGTTTAGATGACATTAATCTGCTGGTGCTGTCTCATTTGAATCTCATCAAGATCAGCATAATTGTCTCTGGTGGGAGCCCATAAACTAAATATGAAAATTACAAAGATGAAAGGACAAGATTAGGTAGAAGGAAGGGGAATTCAAGAGCCCCTAAACCCAAAGATGGTTTCCCCTTGTAGATTAAAAGGTGGAGGGACATCCGAACACGTCCAGCAGGGGGCTCCTTTGACTCACAAATAAAATCACCTCTACGCTTTATTTCTAAAATTAGACTCCCTTGCACTGATAAAACCAAGCTGGCATCATAAAAAAATAATTGTTCTGCAGCATTTGAGTTATGTGTGATTGGAAAAGAAAAACATAACGTCAATGACTTGAGATAAGTAAAAGCAAAGACAGAAAAAATTTATCAAAAAGATCTCATATAAAATAAAAACACACAAAAGAGCACTAACCTTTTTAACATTTAACTGAAGCCAAACTAAAAAAACATAAATAAATAAAGCTTTTCAGTCAAACCCCTAATTAAAAATAACTGAAAATGAAAGCTTAATATAAATCATATACATTCAACACGGTCCAGTTACCACTTTGCTGTTTAATATGTTATGTATTGACTAACAGAATTTAAGTAAAATAAGCAAGTTAGCAACTTAAATCTTTGCTAATGGGATGTCAATTCAAATCAAGGGATGAGAGGAAAAAGTGTTTGCAGATGATCAAAGGAGTTTCTAGAAATTAGAGTGGTCTGTTTGGGTACAATCATCTCAAGCCATAAAAACAAACAAACCAAAACAAAAAACAAACAAACAAACAAAAAACAAAAAAAACAAAACAGGTGAAAGCATTAAACTAATTCAGAGAAAAACTTAAAATAAATAAATAAATAAATAAAGCAAAACAGAAGCCCCAAAGCAATCAAAAGCCAGACAATTTATGTTGACACACAGTGCTGGTTAGTAACTGGAAAACCTGGATGCAGAGTATAAAGCAGCTTGGACAGTTCAAGTACATTCACGAGTAAAACGTCTCCTCCAAACCGAAGATAACCGTCCGTTAGCTGTGGTGTGGTAGTCCGATTTCCTTTGTAGTGATGACGTTAAATTATTCACATTCAAACCAGAGGAATCATCATTCGTGACACTATGTAAACAGCGTATGTGAATAATAATCTCAGATGCAACACATTCTTGTACAGTTGCAGCAATGTATGATTGACAAGTGATAACCTTGAGGTGTTATTACAGTGACAGCCAGCTTTTAAAGTTATATTGTCAGGTCCCTTTTCAAGACTAGAAGAGCTAGACTTAGAAGAAAAAAAGTTAAAATAAAGCACATGAAAGATATTTACATTTAAAAACAAAGTACAGAGTAAATAAGGAGCTACATTAATTGAAAATAGACATTATTTCAAAGTACATTCTTTTTTGCGGAAGAATCTGCCTTTAAAGGGATCGTAGGGGCTGATTTGAAAGAGGTCATCTCAGTGTTTGTAAAAAAAAAAAAAAAGAAGGGTACCTTCGAGTGGTTGAAGGCTAACTGCTAGTAAGATGAGATTTCTGCTAATTAAACACCTTGAACTGAACAAACTCTGGGAACCTAATGTTAAATTTGTTGCCCTCTTATTTCAACAAATTCAGTTTTTGTATTTCAAAGTTATAATGAGTAACTGCAAGCTGTATTCATTCACTTGATCAGCTGCGACTCATCAGTCTGCCAAGAGCGGATTGAGGATTTGGATAGCGTGTCGCGCTGTGATTTGTGCAACAACATTGGTGAGAATAGGTTTCTTTCAAGGTCTCTCAATTCTTTGGAAAACAAAATGGTAGACTCAAAATCAGTTGCAACAATGCAATAGCCAACCTTTGCATTGTTATGTTTTTTGGGGTGACAGTGTTAGGAGTTTGCTCTGCAGTCAGTGGGCCGTCGGTTTGATTCCTGCTTCACCTGCCTCTGTCTTTGTGTCCTTGGGCAAGACACTTCACCTGTCTTGTCAGAAGGGCTGATAGTACAAAATGCCATCCTTGCTTCTGTCAGACTGCCCCAGGGCTGCTGTTGCTACAATCCAGAAGCTTGCCATGAATGAAAATGACTGATTTCACTGTAAAATGTCTTTGAAAGGGTTGGAAAATGCTACATAAGTCTGATGTCACTTCATTAACGTTTGTGTAGAAACATGAAGGTTTTTTGGCTGTAAAAATCACAGCAAATTTCTTGGTTGTGAAAGTGGAAACATCTATTATTTGCTAATCTAGCATTGTCTTCCATGAATGGAAACATATTCAGCTGTGTTGTCAAGGAAACTACTCTGGATATTTTTGAAACTGGTGTTTTTCCTGTTGTCTCTTGGATTCCAGTGAAAAACATTGTGATGCCTATGCTGGGCCAGCAGGTGGCAATAATGTTGACATTCTGGACTAAAGACTCTTTTTCCCAAAGTTGTTCCAGCTTATGTTTCATTTGAGTGTTTTGAAACTTTTTCTCTCAGTCAAAACTTTTTCAGTTCACATCTTGCATGTACTGATAACAAAGTCGGGACACAGGGAGAAATATGTGCGAAGAAGAAAGAAAAATGACTTCTTTTGGCTGCTGTTGCGTTTTTTTAGCAGTGAGAAAATGTGAAACGGTCTCTGTGTTACTGTTTTCAATAATCTGTGCAACCAGTCAGTATATATAGATATATATCAAGGAGCATTTACATTTTGGAAACCATTTGAAAAATCTAACTTTTTGCAGGGCCTAGCTACTAGCCTCAACCACTCTCAGGATGTATTTACTTTTCATGGAAATATTACATCTTCCTTTCTCAGGTAATGAGAAATATCTCTAACAAAACCAAATTCAAAAACAAATCCCAAAAATAGTTTAATGTAATGAAATAAATATGCCCTTAATTCTTTGCTTGTATTCAAAATAATACCAGCCGGGTGTCTGTGGGTTTAAAAAAAATGCTTTGGCAACTTAATAAGTGCTCAGTAATGACACGTGACTTACAGAAAATGGGAAGACATTTTCAGCTATAGTTTTACCACAGATTCTTAAAAAAACACAAACTTATGAATTCAAAGAAACAGAAACATTGAAATTTATCAGCAAATAAAACTTGTATTGCCTCATGTCTTTATAACTTAATTACTAAACAAAATGACATGTTTTCCACACTACATTTATACCTGACTAGTACAATCTTTTAAATACATTCTTAAGGAGCACACTTAAAATAAATTATTTCCATATCAGACAAACTGGCTGCTTCTCTCTCTCTTTCGCTCTCTCTCTCACATAAACAAACAGCTAAAAATCAGACTTACCTACAGCCAGTTTTACCGAGTAAGAATAGAAGGGTGCATCGACAAGCCCGTTACAGAGGCAAACAAATAATTATTAAGGTTATTCAGCCGGGACTGAACCTGACGAAACAGTTATCTCTAGGTCTTGAAAGACAACTTCAGTCGATAAGGAATGCATTGCATCACAGTAAGAGTTGGAAAGACAAGAAAAATACTTCAAAGTACAGCACTGCAAAAGGTTTTCAGCTGCATTCAAAACAAAACACAACAGCACACCTAGAAAAAAGCAAACAAAACCCATAGCACCCAAATGTTATTGTAAAGTGAACAAAAGAGGTCAGTTTTGAGTCCGTTTGATACAGCAGAACTGTAGAAGCTGTCAGACACAGTGAGGTCATCCATTTTTTTTTGCTCTGTGGCTGCAGCTTGGAGATCATGGATGACAACCGTCCTCGGAGCGCACCATACCATTTGACACTCCTGCTCTCTGTTTACAAGGTAGGAAGAATGCAGTCATTCGGGTCACAAGTCCCTGGGGGTCCGTGAGGCCCAGGAGAGCCAGGGGGGCCTCGTGAAGGGATCCCAGGTGGCCCTTGAGAGAGAATGTTGTTAATTACTGAAATAGGCTACGCCTTATTAGAGCTAGGAAGAGCTTTCCATTGACAGCTAATCTGAAGTGTGGCAAAGTCATGATTTCCTTCATACAAACAGTAATTATCTAATTATATGCAGCAAGTAATCAGAAGTACAATGTTCTGCATAGAAATGCTCTACGTACAAGCTGCAAGCAAAGCATTTCTAAGGATTTAGTAGGGCAGGAGAGGGCACAAAGCCATAAAGACGCTGACATTTTACTGGCACTTGACAGACATGGCCTCAAATCACCCCCACAAAAGCAGATCAGAAAATTCTTAAGAAGGAAAGAAGAAGCAGAAGAACTGACTTAGCCTCCAAACTCCTCAGACAAGTCTGATGTTATCACACTGCCTCATGTTCATGAAATGTCAAACTTAGGAGTACGAGATTTCCTGGACTAGAGCCAGTTTTTGTGTGCTAGTCACACTATTACTCAGGGAAATTAGGGTAAATGATAGGAAAGTCCACACATCAGTGAGTAAAAATTAATGTATGGTTTAAAACATCCCCTGGTATGCATCAAAAATCTTGCTGTTGTTCGATTTGACTTGGGTCTGATGAGAAGAGGGGCTATGACTTCATAATTTTCAAACACTTGAGTATTGTTTATATTCGTAAAATATCAACAACATTGAGACACCTTGACTGATACGTGGCTTAGACTCTCACACAAAGCAAAATGGTTGCAAAACATACATTCATTGAGAAAAAAAGAAACATGGGTCATCAAAGCCCTTTCTAAAATTTGACTAGTTAAAAGCTGTTTTAATGCATAAAGTGAGATGTGAACAACATTAGGTTAGGGGCCTTTGGTGATCAAGATGGAGCAACTTGTAAATCTCAAAGTCATGGAATATCAGAATCATGGTTTTACATGAGCAGAACAAAATGCTATAAAATCCAATTAAAATTGTAGGGACATAATTTAATTGTTCACTTTTGAAATGCAGTGATGTCAGACTGACTAATAATCACAAAATGGACAATAATAATTTTTGATGATCGTAAAACCTCTGAAAAACCATAGACAGAAAGAAAGTGGAGAAGAAAAAGGGGACAGCTGAAAGGAATGAAGGCTGTAAGGAAGAAACAATGTAAAGACAGGACCAGAAGAAAGAAGGAAGAAATAGAGGATGGAAGCAAAGAAGGACATACGAGAGGAAACAACAAGCAAACAAAAGAACAAATGAAGGACAGAATGATGAAATGAAGGAAGAGGAACCAACAAAGAAGTTCTGAAGAAAGAAACAAACTGAGGACAAAATGGACAGAATAAACAAGATAACAAATGAGAAAGAAAGGAGGGAAGGAAGGACCAATGGAAAATAAACAAACGTAGAAAGGAGTAAAGGAAGGAAGACTAGGAGGACATTCGGTTGGACGGCAGCATTTATGATGCAGCAAAACTAAATAAATGTAGTGTGGTATTTTACCACACTTTAAAATCTTCTAAATTTTCAAGTATAAACAAACTATTGCTTTCATTAATCATAATACAGTGTCAGACTGTGACTTGACATTTACAAAGACCCGTTTTTAAAAGACTCAAATTGATTTAGAGGGAAAGAAATCCTGATTAGAACATCACTTATAGTGATCAGTTTGTTATATTATCTTAGCATCAGTACAAGTATCTTTTGATTTTCTGTTTTTAATACAAGCAATTGGATTAGAGCAATTCGATGTCATGCATACTTGCATAAAAATCTAAATATTCTGAAAACAATGTTTTTTTACTCAAGGTTATATTGACACGTATAACGTGCCTAGTTGGGCTGTTTGCTTTTAATACCTGTAATTTGTCATAATTCTTTTATTTACAAAGTAATAAAAGTTTCACTGGTTTGTTTGGAAATGAAGTCATGGATCATTATGTTCCGGAGTGACTTTGGAAATGTTCACAACATCTGTGTTCGAAATGTATTCATACCAAAGCATATCTCAATTACAATTAATGAATTCTTTAGCTGCACTAATGAGAATGAAAAGGAGAACTAACATTTCTCTGCGCCCTAATATGTTCAGGCGATTAAGGCATCTGGGACATTATTATCTCATCTCACCTACCAAACAGCTTGTTGAAGCCACAGTGCCTGTGACTTTTCATTTACGGTCTTTTTCGCACTGTTTATATTCTGGTCATCAGATACAGTGGCAAGCGTTAACACTGTCTTTTAAACAGATCTCGATAAGCCTAAAAAAAAAAAGAAAAGAGACCTCCTTTGCTTCAGTCCTCCCAAAGGACTGTCCATTACATCACTCAGGGCAGTGACAGCTCAACAAAGGCCTGCTCACTTTGAACAAAGAGACCTGCTTGGCCTTTACTTCAGTGTGATAACACAGCTTGCCCCTTCCATCACTGCCACAGCCATCTACAGCTTAACCGCTCACACAAACAAAGTGATTTGGTAACAGTTAACAGACTGTAAGAGAAAAGAGGTGTTTGTTAAATCTCTGCACTTGGGCAGCAGGTTTAAAACTACTAATTAGCAACTTCAGACAAATGTTTCACTATTGGACATAAGGACAAAGACTACAGATAGAACATGTGGTCATGCTAACTTAATTATTGTCAGATTAATGCATTGGAATCGCCTTTGCTCCTGTGTCAATCTTCCCACTTTCAAAGCACAGACATTGCAGCCCAACATGAGGATTTTTAGTTCTCAACATTTGAACTGATACAACCGCTGGGTGAATCTCCAGCATGGAGTAGATCCAAGCCTTTAGACTCCAAGGGAAACCAGCTCTGAGTAGATGCCAAGGATACCGGATATCTTTGATCAAGATGGCAAGGTGGAAGAAATTTTGGCTGAAAGAAAAAAAAAAACCTTCTCCTGTAGTCTACAGAAAACTTGTAAATCTAAAGGTATGGAGGACAAAAAAAAAAAAAAACAGAAGTCTGTGGACCTGCATTCATATCAGTCAGTTTGAAGAACTTTCTGATTTTTTTCCAAGACACAACTACGGCTTAAGTCTAACCCCCACCAGTTATGCCGCAGGTGCTTCCCATAGCCGAGCACCTCTAGAGATGATTTCTTTCAACAGCTGTGATTTATCCTCTCCAGCGGAGCTACAGCCAACTTTCCTTTGCCCCCGCACATACATTATGCACAGATTGCATGAGTGACTTCAAGTTCAGTGATAAACTCCTGCTGTCACAGGCTTGAAGTAAGTGAAGTAATCCCACTTCTCAAACCGGCAGGGGGATATGCCAACATCATGGCTTGGTCTTTTTGTTCAGGGAGATGGCACGATAGGATTTTAGTTTTCAGAACAGATGCCATTTTCCATTACTGCAGATTTTTTTTTTCTCTGGGGGGTATTTCTTTTTTATTTTTTTGTCAAAGCAGCATGAGGGTTTAACAAAAAGAATGCAGTCTGGGGGCTGCATTTTTGCCACCAAGATAAAGATAAACGATGGCTTAAAAAGCTGTGAAGGTGTTAGTTTGACACAAGTCTAATGCATTTCCTTCCTTTCAGCAACTATGTAAGAAAACTGCTTTAAAAAAGTGAATGTGGAAGGGAAATAGCTGTCAGTGCAATGACTGGTCAATCTGACCTAAAAGTGGCAGCTCATACATTTTTCTCTACATATTTTTACTTTATGTCAGTGGTAAAATGACCATAACACAGCTGTCAGAGCAAAATTCAAACTCTGCTAGAGGAAAATTGTAAATATTGCGATTTTATTTATTTGTTTTTAGGATGATTGGTAATAGTTTGGCTATGTCTATAGCCTGTGTCTATGACTGCTTTTAATTTTAAATTAAAGAATTAATCGAAATTACAGATAATGGCCTGTCTTGTTTAAGTACGTAATCTTCTTTTGTAACATTTTACTTCATTAAGGGAGATGGATCTTGTGGTCATATATAACTTGCTTCCTTACCCTTCTGAGAAACAATACATTTTAGTTTTCTGGCAAATGGCAAGAAATATTTATTTAAAATATAGTAATATTTCAGAGAGGTTGCAATGAGGTCCTCGGTGCCCAAAGGATCATTCATATATATATGACCCTTATGGCCATTATACCTTAAAAATCGAGGAGTGTTTTTGCCATACTTATCGTCCAGCTCAATGTGAGTGGGCGCAACTTCGACCTTGTCCTTATTTGTCACAGTTACGGTTGTTTTTCACAAAAACTGCTGAGAGTTGCCAACAGTTGTGAAAGTTTTACACAATAAGTGGAGCGTTAGTGGTGGGCAAGGGAAGGGGAAGAGGTCAGGTTTGTCAATACAATCAGCATTCAAATTAAAAGGCCTTCTATGTTTCTTTTTCACCTGGTGGCCCAGTGGGTCCTGGATCTCCTGGTAACCCCAAACCAAGCTGTCCTCGTTCTCCTTTCTGACCCCGGTATCCTGAGGACACACAGATATACAATAACCCAAATAAATACAAATTTATATAAAGTACGCAGCACAGTTAGAAAAATTAGAGCAAATGCCTCAGCATGTTAAAGTGTCAACATGGCAACACATTGTGCAATCTTTTTATCTGGCAAGGAACAAAGACACTGTATCATCTTAAATACTGCTAGCAGGACAAAAATGTCAGTCATCTGTTGAGCCCTGTGTTTGTCTGAGGGACACAGCTTTAGTCTGTAGATACTGACAGCCGAGAACCCCCTTTTTCAGCTTTACAACTTTAAATAATAAAAGATGTGCTGACATATTGTCAAAACAGAAATCCTCAAACAATTCATCTGCAGGTTAGTTCCTTGAAGAGCGTCATGGACAACGACAGGATCACAAGAACATGTCTTTCAAGACTTCAGAGGAGAGTAAAGAGGATTATTTCAACCAGCCATCAAATATGTGGGTCACTGAAGGTGCTCTGATTTTGGAGGCAGGTGGGCGAATAAAAAACAAGCAAACCAAAAATACACACACAAAAACTCTTATGATTAGAAAAATCCCTGTTTATCATCTAAATTATGTTTATCTCTTTTCCATGACGCTACAGCACTGTCCACTTTTATTGGAAACCGCAGTGAAGATGTTTAAGAAGCAATAAAATTACACCATCTTTTAATATATTAGCATAATCTCACACTAAAGACATCAGAAAAACCCAATGTTTACACAATAATTTATTCAGAAGCAAAAAATACCATGTTGATAAAAACTAAACAAAAAAACAACAACTGTGTTTTAAGTTTGGCACAGTTTTAGGCAACCCTAACAATTTCTATAAAATAAATGTAGTTGGCCAGAGTCAAAGCAATGACAGAAATTAAATGATGGACTCCAAGTTTATCTTGCCACCAAGTACAGTGAGCAGGATGGTGAGGGAGGAAAAACAAGGAAACTATAATATTTTCTAATTTGATTATGCTCCTTCAATAAAAGATGTCTATGATATTGAAAGAATATTTGTAGCTATCCACTTCTTAAATATATTTTTACATCTTTAGAAAGAGTAGTAATAACTGTAGAGGACACTGAAAATATTATTTGTTAAAGAAATGAATTCATCACAAACATGCTAAATATGTAGAGATGCACAGAGAAACTGGATGGTGGCTGGATTCAGATGATTTTCAGCTCGATCTATCTTTTGCCTGGTGACTGTGATCATTTTGGTAGTTATATGCATGGCTCAAAACTCCAATCTTTTTACAATTAGTGAATTAGTATGTAACTTTTGCTCAAATATGTTTTTTACCTATTTGTTAAAACTGCCAATGTGTTGTGAAAGCATAACATGAGACAGAAAATATGGGGGAAATAAAATCTAATTCTTCCACTTCCTCCCAGTGCTCCAATTGCCATCTGCAGCAATACATACACTGCTCCTTACTCCGAACTAAGAAGAAGGTCTTGGCGCTGTCAGTCATGTTTGCATATATGCTGCAGCTGTGCTAATGGCTTAGAAACAACTTACTAGTACAGGAAAACAGCTTATTAGCATCATTGGTAGCCATAGCCATGCTTATTAGCCCGTGTGCATTTACAACAGGTACGACTGTGGGGGAGGATATGTAGCGTAACAGTGAGCAGTACATACATGAGCATGATAGACAGTGCTAAGACCCTCCTCCTGGCTCTGATTGGTTGGTGACCAGGAGCAGTGTACTCACGCAGATGGCAGAGGGAATAACACAGAGGAGCTTGATTTTTATTTTCATAGGTTATTTGTCTCATATTATGCTGTCACGACAAAGTGACAGTTTTAACAAATATGCAAAAAATAAAAAAATAAAAAATTATAAAGGTTACCTACAGCAGAGTTAATAAAAAAGCTTTTTGGCAGTTCTTGCTGCCATTGATAGTGCAGGCAGGCAGGCTTGACTTGACAAGCTCTCTGCCTTTAATAAATTAAATCATCCTTTGAAAAATGACTTTTTGTATTTACTCAGGTGGTTTTTATCTGGTATTAAAATTTGTTTGATCATCTCATGCAATTACCTGAAACAAAATGCAAAACTAAAAGAAATCTCGAAGGGGAAAAATACTTTTTCATAGCGCTCTAATAATAAAACCATGTGTTACAGCAGCTCCTTTCTGACTCACACAGATGTTGTCTATGCTTTGAATATACATAAAAATGCACTCCAGGAAAGCTAGAGAAAAATATTTTGAACGCTGTTCGATATTGTTCTTAAACATAAATAATAATTGGATTACTATGAGGTTTGAAAATTGACCAAATTTCCGACCAGTGCATTTCCACAAGTGTGTTAAGAAAAACCAGAAAAAAAAACAACAAAACATTAAAAAGGCAGACCAGGCAATGTTGGTGTTTATAGCAAAAAACACACAATCATCCTTTAAAAGCTTTTCTCTGCATGCAAAGTGGGTAAGTCTTCACAGCTAAGAACAGCAGTATACCAAGTAAAAAGGCAAGGGGCCACAACAATATTTCCCCATGAGGCACTTAAAGTAATGGAGTCTCACGACCAGCAGTTGCATGGAGTGCGTCAGAAACATTGACAGGAGTATCAAGCATCTCGCTGCCTGGCCCAAAGGGGAAACGCTTCAACGCTTACATGTCAGAGAAAATCTCAGAAGAAAAGGCTCATGAATGCTCCAAAACGGAATCTCAAAGAAAGTGGGGCTATCCACACATCCCTGCAATAATGAGAGTTCTTTTAACACTCACAGGGCCGGGGGCATTCATTCAGGGAGGAGACGTTGCATGGAGAAAAGTGGACTGTACCTTAAGCAAAATGGAAAAAATTTACTGAATAGCACACAAAGCAATAAGCTTGGGTGCCACGTTGGATTGGTGCACCCTGATGAAATCGAAAATGTCACACTGGGCTTAGTTGAAAACAAATTATTTCCAGGACCACTAATGGACAAAGTACAAAAAATAGGGATATTGTCATATAATACTGTTTCATTGTTGATTGATAAGACTGCAGCTGTACACCTCCATGTACCCAATCAAAAACATTATTGACAGCAACAACCATGAATTCATGCCAACAGCATGCGCTAAAAATGTATAACACACACCTATCCATAAGGAGTTTCTCTGTGAAAAAGACTCAGATTTTCATCCATCCTGCACAAGAAAAATCAGAGCAACTCCAAAACAGAATGCACTGACTGAAACTGCAAAAAACCCCAACAAAAACAAACAAACAAAAAAAAACAAACACTTTTTTTCCAGTAGTTATAAATAAGCATACAAAGACTAAATTACAAAATTAAAATAAAAGCAACAACAAAAGAAACTAAATAAAGAGTTAATTATACAATGACACTAGAGATTTTTCTTGCTTAAAAGTAAAAAAAAAAAAAAAAAAGAATAAAATCATAGAAAATCACCAGCTTACAAAAACAGTAAAAAAATAACAGTTTTTTAGCATGTGTCCTCAAGGGCACATGCTCTAACAGCTAGAGACCTCTTCGCCTGTGCAATCAAAGCACAAACAGGAAAAAAAAAATAAAAGAAAGACAATGATTTCAACAGGGTTATTTTTCTCCATAAACAATTCATTTTGCCACAATAGGGAAGAAGTCAAATTGGATATTCCAGGGGAGCATGGTCTCCAGTGGAGGATGACGAGAAATAATGAGGAAATATTACCCCAAACTCCCTCACCAGCTGAGTGGAGTCACAAGTCAACAAAGAAAAAAAAAAATTAAGAAGTTGTTGAATTCTTGATGCATCAAGGGAAATAACTTTTCTCTTTATTTTCAATAAATATTTATTGCAAAGCTGGACTTTAAATGGCTTATAAAACACAATTTTAAAAGCATAATAAACACAAACAAGCAAACAAAATCCAAGACGTGTAATGCTTGTGGCAAATATTTATAGGTGAGTAGTTGCTTACATTAACTACAGTGGAAACCAGATATTTACATGCACTTTATAAAAAACACACACACCGCCCTTTTCTCATTGAAATAAATCAGTCCAAAGGTTTCCTATTTTAGTTCAATTAGGACTAACAAAATTTGTTTTTTTTTATTACTATCACTTTCTTCGCCTCAACCACACTGCTTCTTGTGTGGCATCATTGGGAAATCTAAAGAAATCATCAAAGAAACCAGAAAAGTAGTTGTGAACTTGAATTATCTGAATAATTATCAAACAATTATGCAAGTTTAGAAACCATGGGACTTCCAAGCCATCATAATGTTCAGGAAGGAAATGGGTTCTTTGTCCCACATATGACTGTGTTTTGGATTGACATGTGCATCTCAACAAAAGCAAAAGAGCTTGTTAAGGTGCTAGTTGAAGCAGGTAATCAACAAAGAAACCAATCCTGTATCAGCATGGGCTGAAAGGCCATTTAGGAAGGACATTAATTTGAAAACAACATAAAAATGCAGGCTATGGTTTGCAAATTCAGACAGGGAGAAAGACCATTTTTTTCAAAGACCTGTCCTGTGTTATGACAAAATTAAATTTGAAGTTTTCCACCGTAATCACCAGAAGTTCAAGCCTGAGGAAATTATCGTAGCTGTGAAGTACGGCATTATGCTGTGCTGATCTTATGCTTCTGAACTGACTGTTGTGCTTTGAAAAATGTAGTTATATTCAATCAATATTTTATAAGGTCCTTTTGCAGATTAAAAGTACCTTTTGAAAACAACAACCTTTAAGCAAGTATTACACACCCTTTTCACTAAGCCCACATTTCTGAATTAGAAATGTTTTTTTTTATTAGTGTAATGTTTTATTCTAATCTCAAATCTCATGTTTTCACTATCTGTAAATGGAAAAATTATTTAGGGAAAAAATTTGCCTATTTTTTTATGTGTTTGTAAACATCTGGTTTCAGCTGTACTTTATTCATGAATGAAATGAGCATTAGAAGATACAGCTATGAGTTAAAATATATGTATGGTCTTGAACAATGTGAGGTAGATACAAAAGTTTAAAGAGAAAGGCCAATGCAGCAGTGCTTTAATGTGCACCAACACATGAAGTACTCTTTCTCTTTCAAAGCTTTACCAAAGTTCTGCTGAGGACACAAAATAAATCTAAGCATGTTGGAGGTACAAAGCCTGACCAGCAAACCATTAGTGTTGTGTGAGCAGTCAGAGAGTCAGGATTAGTCCTATAATGAATGTCCACCCTCCAACTCGACTACACTCCTTTTGTATTTCAGAAGCTTTCTCTCCTTGAGTGAGGTATCAATAATGGAGCTCTTTTCTGTCCACACTGATAACATTTTCTCTTATTCACAGCCAATTCTTCGTTTGTCTTCATATTTCCCAGAGAGCTGCAGTGCACCACACTCCTGGCCTTTCCTCTGCTCCCAGCCCCTCAGTCTGCATTGACATATGGGTCTATGCAAGAGAAAAATACTCATGAATCCATACAGAGTAGAACTGTCAGCCTGACCCCATTCCAAGCAATCTACAGCAGTTCAAATCAGCTCTTCTCATAACAAAAACATGCATAAGTGAGTAGCCTACATAAGATGGAAAACAGTGCGCTTTTACAACGGTAACTCCTCCGTCTTTCAAGCACAGTCTTAGCAACAGTGCAGAGTACAGTTGCCTGCTCAATTTCATTTTATTTATTCATTCATTTTTAAAGCTCTGGTGCAGATATATACACAGGAATTAGTTTTCCTAAATGTTCCCACATTTTGTCATGCTACAAAGACAAGCTTCTGTTTACTTTATTGGGATTAAATGTATAGATAGATAACTAACATAACTGCATAATTGTGAAATGAAAGGGAATTATATTGGGTTTTCCAAATGTTTAGAAGAGAAAATTTGAAAATGTAGAATGCATTTTTATTTGCCACTTACAATAAATATTTGTTAATAGAAAACTAGAAGATGGCATTATTTCTCATTCTTCCTCACAAACTTGCTCAAATTAATTAAATCAGACTGGATGAAGAGGATGTCTGAAAAACAATTTTGAAGTCTTGCCACAGACCCCTGGATGGACTTAGATATGGTCTTTATGAAATTTTAACACCTGAATATGCTTTGATCATGCTGGAAGATAAACCTTCACTCTGGTCTCAAGTTTCTTTTGTAACCTCTAACAGGTTTTTGTTACAGGATTGTCTTGAATTTAGCTCCAGCTGTCTTCCATTCATCTATACCCAGATTCTCCATCTGTGCTGAACAAGAAACATCCTCATAGCAAACTGTTTTAGACTCGAGTATTTTCTTTTATGGTTTTACATGACTTTTGGCAAACTGTAAACAGGATTTCTTATAGTTTTCTTTTAGCAATGGCTTTCTTATTGGAACGCTTTCATAAAGCCCAGGTTTGTGGAGTATATGACTAATAGCTTTCCTGTCAAAAGATTCTTCGCTCTGAGCCGTGGAGCTGTGCAGCTCCTTCCGAGTTACAATGGGGCTCTTGGCTGCGTCTTTGATTATTGATCTCCTCCCAACCTGTCAGTTTAGGTCCAGTCCTTGAAAGCTACTATCCTGAAACTTTTACGTGGTTGCCTTCTCCAGCACAAAAGAATGTCTCACTACCAGGCATCTGCAGAGTTGAATAACATGCTGATGAGGAAAGACAGCCAAGTGACTCAGACTTTTTGGAGCAGAGACACATCTAAGCTGTCTCTCTCCAGGTCTGGACTGGATGGCCATGTCTCGGTAGACTTTGCTTCAAATCCTAATCTTAAACTTGTTCACAGCGTTATCTTGGACCTTTCTGGTCTGTTCCCTAGTCTTCATTAAGCTGTTCTCTAGGAGTTTACAAAACCATTGCATTTATATTAAAATTATGTTAAACACAAGAGGATGCTAGTTTTGCAATAGGAAAACTGTGAAGATAATTGATAGCATTAGATTTTTCCGAAAATTAGAGTCGTGGGGTAAGGATACAACCTTATGCAACCCTTTTCAGATTTTTATTTTTTAAAAACATGAAACTGTGAATTATTTCCTTTTGCTCTAATTTTCATGTTTCTTCTAGCACATAATTATTCACTACTTTGTGTTTATTTATCACAAAAAAGACAAGAGAAATGAACTAAGGTTTGGTGACTGTAAGATGGCAAAATGTGGAAAAGTTCAAGGCACTTGATGGGTCAGTATTAGTATATTAAATCACCAACAAGTAATCCAAGCCATTTATGGTTATTTTAAATTTTTTTGAGTTGGTGGTTAAGTCAAGCCTTTAAACTCAGAGTATGAAGCTACTACCTTGAGGTCCAGGTGGCCCAGGCTCTCCTGGTGGACCTGGGGACCCATCCTTGCCCGGGGGTCCTGGAGGACCTTGGAAAGGGGAAGCTAAGATGCCGGCAGGTGTCTTCTGTTGCGTGCCGGCGCCAGACACTTTCTCTGCAGGGCAGGAAAATATTTTCAAAAAGGCTGTGTAAAACTTGGAGAATGATATACAGAGGGAGTGTTAGAGTGAACAAGAACACATCAACTAAATTAAATGTCAGATTATTTTACCTTCAAAAATCCTCATCACTTCACTTTGGATAAAGATTTTGAGTTCTTCTGTAAAGCTGGGATCATCCTGTGTGAAGGGAGAATAAATGATCACTTACTGAAGCATTTTAACTCGGGCAAGAAAGACGGAAAATCCAATTAAGAGACAACACAAGCTAAACCTTCATTCCGAGGCAAATGGAGGCAGAGAACATACAGCGAAGATTAAAGTTATCATGGCATAACAATTAAACGGATACTCCTCATGTATTTATGCTCCACAAAGTCCACCAACAGACATGATTGAAACCAAAAATTGTCAAAAGAAAGAACAACAGAGGATAGTAAAACCTTTAAAAATATTTCTTTAAGACCTCTTCCATTCTCAACTCAAGATTGGAACTCAGCAAGAAATAAAACATATTCAGGAAGGAATATTAAATTTGATTCTATAACTCTCTAAAGTGGTATTACTTTATGTTCAGCTCTGCAGCGATGCACCCTGTGCCATGAAGGAATTGTGTTAGCTCTGTGTGCCTTTAAAATATAGCGAGCTATTATGAAGATGCATAATATAAATATAATATCCAGAAATATTTTCACAGTCAGAAAGTCTATAAGCCACTTGTAAAAGAATAGCATAGTTACAACCACCTAAGAGTATGGATTTCAAGGTAGGACAGTCAGCAGTAATCATATTGGAAGAAGAGTTTAGTCCTTGTAAGGGTGCAATATGTAAATCTTGCTCTGTTCAAGGCTTACTTTCAACTGTGCAAATTGAGATAAGTGAAAAAAAAAACATGTTAATTTGATTATTGCTCTCAGAATCTGCAGTGGCAAATGCCTGAAACATGTCTCTTCTGAGTGTTTTTGTGACAGATTTCCTCTTTTGTATAATTCTTTGGGATTTTTAAAAAAAATTTCCTAATGTATGTTCCAGAGTTTCCTCACTTTTTGTGAAAATGGAAAAGGATAGGGCTGCCCTACAAATACAGCATAATGAGAATTGCAGGACAAAATTATGCATTTGCTTTTCTGGTGATCTCTCTACTATTGAACCAGATCAACACATTGTACTATACTATCTTCATGTGCGAACATGTTTATTTAGGGTCTGGATTCATAATATGGAAATCAATACACAATAGATAGCCTGGTCTCTGACCATAACAATTATGAGCTTTACTAGTATCTGATTTGCAGCTAAGTCCTGCTAAAGTCGGTTGTTATGTGATTCCCGTATGTGAGATCCAATTCCCAAGGGAAATAAAATGCGCACATGGGGAATAAGGCTCACCTTTTAGGCTAACAGTTTATCTTAAAATCAGAAATTCTTGGGATGGACACTCCATGTTCTAAGAGCTGGATTCTGTTGCTGAGGATCAGACTGCCAAGGTCTACAGAACACCTGACCCATTTGTCTATAAGCTGATCACTTATGATGGACCCATGGGAAGGAGGACCCAGGTTTCCATCTCGGGTTCTGCCCAGCGGGGCTCCAGGGGTACCTGGTCCTCCCCAGCATCCCTACCCCTAGGTGTGGCTCCAGCAGGGGCCCCACGACCTGCATCCAGGTGAGGAAACACTGTCTCCATTTATGTTCCCCCGTAGTAAGGGGCCATTGGGTTGGGCTTTGTCTGTACTTCATCTTGGGGTCTTGTTCAGGGATAAAGGAAAAAATAGAGTGGGGGATAGATAAACAAATTGGTGTGGTGTCTGCAATAATATAAGTGATGCACTGATCTGTCATGGTGAAGAGAGAGCTACACTTTAAATCGGATTGTTCACCCACCCCTGCCAGCCACCCCCAATAGAGCAATCAGTTAGACTGTTTGTGGCACAAATAGATTAGCATTTCAAATTGAAACTTTCAAACTGAAGACCAATTTATAGAAGGATACAAAATAGTCCTCCCTCCCATCTTTTTAACTTCATATCTTGGCATGCTGTTCATTGGGATCTAAGACTAGAGGGAGATTTGATAAAATTGCAATTTCAGTGTGTTACCCTTCTACCATCTGTACCCCTGCTTCGTCCCCCCAAGGAGGAAAAAAAATAAAATCTAGACATGTCTCTGAGTACATTGGGCTCTTCTTAAGTCACCTAAAATAAAAAAGTGCTCCAGTTTTTTGTTTTTGTTTATTTTATTTAGCTTGTCAATACCTCAACAGTGTCTCCAAAACATTTTGGCTATCGTCCTTTCGGCAGTTCAAGCTGTGTTAAAGCTACAGCTGCTCTGTAGGGCACACAGAGGCAATGGAGGCAAAGTGAGTGCTAACACTATGAATGCTCTGGCACATCTCTTTAACAAAAAAGAGCTGTTTTGTCCAAAAACATCAACACATTTTCCACTAGTTGATTTTAAAAAAATGAATTCTGCCAAAGCTCCTCAAAAGCCAGTCTGACAGCTCTGCGGCCAAGCCCCCTGTCTTTGAACTAAATTCAGAAAATATTTCAGACGAATGAATGGATGCGAAATACAGACCGGGAAAATGCTCAAGTTTACAGATAATTTCTAATAATCTGTTCATTAATAACATCTTTGACTGTGAAGTTTTTTTGCTGTGGAAAACGGCTAAAACAACTTTACTTCTCTGCATACAGTACATGTTCTTCCACTCAAGGAACTTTCAGTCTCAAATTTATGTCAGTCGGGAGAACTGTTCTCAACTGCACTGCTTTCCAGGGCAGTATTCATAACAATAACACACAACAGGCTCCAATGTTGTATTGTTGCATTCAAAACAGCTTTTCATTACTGTGAATGTTATATAACTACAGTGAGCGTAAAAATGTCTGTGACAGATGGAGGTGTTTTCTCCGCTCTGCAGAGCTCTTGGCACGCCCACATATCTCTGTCTTTCCCTCTGTTTCCGACTCTCTCCTGCTTTGACCTTCTGTTACGCCTAGATGATCGGGAGTGGGAAGCGCTGAGCAGAGAACGAACAGCAAGCTCCCTCGCTCAGCTTTGTTTGATGTTTCATGCAAAAAGCTGTAAATACATTGCTTTCCATCCAGGCAGGAAGAACTAAGCTAGTTACACAAACTGTCACATCCTGACAGATGATTTAAATTATACGAGAAGAAAGAACTTTAATGCAGAAGCGTTTGCAATTTTGCTACTTACCAGGATTTTTACGCTCCCCAGCTGTCCAGGGGGGCCAGGATCTCCCTTTTCACCTGCCGGCCCCATCGGTCCAACCATGCCAGGGTCACCCAGGCGACCCCTTTCACCTTGAACGCCTCTTTCTCCGGGAATGCCAGGATCACCCTGCATTAAAAATAAATCTTTGCTGTTTTTAAGCCTGCTGTCTGTGCAAACTCCACATGTGTATGGGGCACACAGGTTTTTCCTGGTCGAGACTGACTTGTAGTTTTTTGAGGTTGGAGCAGCTTATTCCAATCCCCCTGCCCACCAAAAAAGGCCTGCTGTTGGTATACTTATTCTCCCAAATCCTACGACTTCCTAGTTTTATTGCATTTAATTTATAAACAATTGGCTGACTGTAGCTGACTGATTGTTCAGCATTCATTTGGGTTTCTTACATAAACCCATAGGTCTCAGTTTTGTCTCTAATGGATATTAAGAAAATCAGATCAAGATGATCAACACATCTTTTTGTCATCATTTTATTCAGGCTTGTCTTGGATGAAAACCACAAAGGCAATGAACATTGCTCTATTATGTAACCTATAAACAATAGCATATGGGATAATTTTTCAGAACATTTCCCCCAATGTGGGCCCTATTTGTAAATGCTGGATGGGGCTTTAGCTGCTGAAATCACTGTAAGGTCTGATACTTTCCCTAAAGCTGCCATAAATTGCAACCTCATTATTTTTATTGCCTTTGCATTTACCTGTCCTGTCTTAGCAGCTAAAAAGTTAAAGTATACTTTTTATTTTCTCTATTCGCTACATTTAAAAAAAAATAAGTAAAAAAGTTAGGTAAAATTATTGCAGAACTGTGACAAAACTTGGCAAACACAATAGAAAACCACAATGAGCATTAAATGCCCTTTTTTTCCTAGTGTTTATGTGCTTGTGAGGATTCGTAATATTTGTGCTAAAATAGACATTCCTTGTGGCTTTGATTGCCATCCTTTCATTACCATTTCATGAACATGTTCTTTGCATTGTTGTTAGAGACATAAACCAGATTCTACTCCGGAGAAGAGGATGATGCTACTTACACGTTCACCTTTGGATCCTCTGTCACCTGGTGTACCTGTGGAGCCCTTTGAGAAAAAAAGCAAAACAAACTTTAACACTGTAGCAGAAAAATAAGATCCTTAAATAATAACTGCAACAGACATATACTCCTTTCTAGTACTAGGAAGCAATAAATATTATAAAAGCCTCCAACATAGAGATGCACAGTAAAACTGGCAGGTGACAGGAATTTGGTGATTTTGTATGTCTTACACAATCTGGTCCATCATAAGCAAGTTGTAATGTTTTACTTTGAAACATTATGCTTCCTATTTTATATTTGACTCCCAACATGTTAATGCCAACATCACCAATATTGGAGCCATGGTCTAACCTCAAAAGAAGTCAGTCATTTTTAACTAAAGCCTTCACTTTCTCTCTTTTAAACACATATCTGATCAAACTCATCATAGAGCTTTCCTTTTAGAGAAAGGTTCAGCATAGCCTTTAGGCATTGGACATCAAATGTTATCAAAAGCTTTCTGCTACATCAAAGCATGTGGGTGTGGCCAAACTTCAAAATCAGTCTTTTCACCATAAAAGACAAAGAAATAATAACTTCTACACATAACGTTGGAGTTGTAACTAAAATGACGTGTCTGTCATCACAGAACAGCAATTTCCATAGGAACAACAATTCAACATATTGATGTGTAAATTTATGACATCATCCTAGCTCTAAGAAAGTCACAGATTTCTATGGTGAATGACCCTCCATGACACTGTAAACCTTTCAAAGTTTCTCCGATAATAGATAATAATGTCACATACTCAAAATATTACAGAAAGTCCTCATTAATGCTGCACCTTCCATTAAGAAGGTACGTTTTACACCAAACTTGTCCACGGAATACAACTGAGCCTGACTTAAAGTAATATTGAGACTTCCACACTGTACCACCTGGTGGCGATATCTTGAATTTATTTGCAGCTTGGTAGAGCCATTGGGTTGTGAACCTTGAGATGTAAATGTATTCTTAAAGTGAAATTGTAATTGGCTACACAATCGGTGAATAGAAATTGGCAACAAAATCTCAGCGATCAGTGAATCTTTACAAAAATTCCTACTGTTATTTTTAAACAAACTCTAGGTTCACTCTTATCAGATGACTGTGCATTGACTGCTTTAGACTCTGCTCAGGTTCTACTGCTAGTATAATATTTCCCATTATAGTGCTTCACCTTCTGCAATGTCACGGCTCCTCTGCATCACTCTGGTTTTGTTTGACAAAGGGCTGCTTTCCCACCAGCTGTCTTTACTGTAAGGATGAGCCGTGAGGAAAATACCTGTCTCCAGCTTCATGTCACAACATCTTGAGTCATCCGGTCCCCTCCCTGTCACTCCTCATTGCTTCCTTTTACTTTGCTCACAGCATTACCTCAGGGAGCATCTTTGTATCAATTTCCCGCTGGATTACAGGAGGCACGTAAAAGACAATCTGGCATGATGTGGTTTTAAAGCGGGCACCGCTTTGTGATACCATTCTCCCTTGCCTGCTTTAATCTGCAGCATGCTGTATTCCCCACTGCCTGATGGGAAGCTTAAATCTATCATCTTGCCCACTGAAATGTGCTTCCCTGAGCATTATATTAAAGCTCAAAGGAGTGAGCAAGCAATCTATGCAGATGAGAAGAGCCACCAACTAGATGGCACTGTTGTTCCACTAGGATGAGAGCCTCTATTTAGATGGCCTCAGTGGAACGGAGAGATTATAATGGGGGAATATTAAATAATAAAAATGAACAAACAATAAAGCGTTGGTTCTGCCATTTAGGTGTAAGGTAGAAAACATCTTGTATATCTGGGCAAAACAGTAATAACCACAATCAGTCAAGTTTTGGTGTTGGATCATAAAATGTGTGTGGGACGGCCATTCAAGCAGATCCATTCTGCATCCTCCAGGACCATTCTTAGTTTTCATGAGGTAAACAGTGCATAATAAATTTGATCAGCAATCCAAATGCAGACTTTTTTCTGCTGGATTTGTCTCAGTTCAAGCCAGGTTCAGCAAGCAAAAAAAACAACAACAAAAAAACACATCATTAATTTGAAGAGTCTAACGCCCTCCATTACAAACATTTTATCATTGTCTGAAAACGTTAACTATATAATTAGGGTAAGAAGAATAAAAGTCAACAAAGCCTTAAACCTGCAGGATTTCATTTAGTTCCTATCACTAAAATCTCAAATATGCAAATCGTTTTAATGCAGTCAGCACACAGTTGCCGGAGGGGGGGATAAAAATCTGCTGTGCCATCTCTCTGTAGCCCGGCTGATGTAAAGCACTTTCTATAAGGGGATTTGAAACTACTCACCTTGTATCCAGGAGTTCCATCTTTTCCAGGCCTCCCCTGCTCAGGAACCGCAACACAAACAAAGACATTTTGTATCAGCTCCCACCTTCGATTGGATCAGCGCTGTTGCACTCCTAGTAATCTCCACAGTTAATGAGATATCTCAACCGAGGGATAATGATCCTGATTGCTGAGTGAACACTATTCCATTGTGCACTTACAGGGAATATTACAGAAACTATCTCTGATGGTAATTACATAGAGGAATGTGGGAATATAATCATCTACAGGATGAGTGGTAGATAGCATACGTATTTCATCCATATTGTCCTTGAATCACGTTGGCCTCTGTGAGCACAAAAGCTGGAATCGTGAATGAATCTACAAGTGCAAAGGTGTGTGGACATTGCTGCAGGGTTCGCTAATGAAAAGATTTGCATCCTTACAGGAACACCTTGAGGTCCCTCGGGCCCAGGGAATCCGGTCTCTCCGATGGGCCCCCTCTCGCCCTGTCCAAGAACAGAGACAGTCGGTGTGTCAGTCTGAAGTGGCAAGGGGATGATGTGTGGATTGACAGTAAAAAGAGAGCTAGAGACTGCTCCTCACCGGCTCTCCTGGGATCCCTGGCTCTCCGCGTGTTCCGGGTTTCCCCTGTCAATCATAGACAGTAGGGGAACGTGTCTTGTTTGATAGGTCCTCAGTAGTGTCACTCTATAATCCCTTTATATACTCCAAATGATTACAGTGTCATTAGCCAAAGTACTAGTGTTAACTAACTCATGTTGTTCAATTCTTAATGGAAACACAGCTGAACTGACGCTAGCAGAGGACTTAAAGAATACAGATCTTGTATCAAAAACAATTAGGACACAAATAAGTAGAAATAATAATAAGCAGAACATACGTAAATTACTTACTGGAGGACCGGATGTCCCAGGAGGGCCAGTCAGGCCGATATCGCCCTGAAAAGACAACATAAATCACGGAGATGACAGACTGTAAAAACCTGTCATATCCAGGAGATACAGTACACAGTAGGTAAAATGCCCTGCAAAGGTTTTTACAAGCCTTGAATAATTTTTCTCATTTTGTAACGTTGCAGGCACAAACTTAAAAAAAATTCACTGGGACTAGATGTCAAATGTGAAAAAGTTCAAATGTTTTTATTATAAGACACTGCACTTATATGTGTTGTGAATGTCATTGTGAAACTCATGGTTTAATTAAGCAAATGTGGGAGGAGATAAAAAGGCTTAAACTCCTTAACAATCCACTTAGCTGCATAAATTAAGTTTGAACAAGCTTTGTTATTTATTTATTTATTTTTTGTACAACACTTATGTGCACATACCAAACCTCCGACAGTATTTCCTAGTAGAAAAAATGTCCCTTGATGTCACAGAAACTGACATATTCCAGTCTCACAAAATCTCCACTCAGCTCACAGTCACACACTGCCAGTCACACAAAGTTGGATGCTGGTTCCATCCAGCCCAGTTTCGTTATCTTCAAGAAAATGCATCTCCACTAGTGTTTGCAATTCACGGTGCAGATTGTTAGCCATTTCATTAATGCTTTGGCTCCAAATTGCAGTATATCCTCTCTGGAAATGTAGACCTGGAATTCCTCCAGACAATATTTAAACAGAAACACAAGTAATTGAATTTCTCTAAAAAAAAAAACAAAAAAAAAAAACAACAACAAAAAAACTTATTTTCCTTGAAGCTGGCTCATAACTTTAACTAGCACCTATAGTGTTCACAGTGCCAAGCATTTTTACTATTCAGAAGATGGATACGTCCTTTCACAAAGAAGCTCTTTATAACTTTGTATAATGAGAATGCTCCAGAGAGAATGCATTTTACTCGTGCTGCAATCAAGGGAAGCTCATTTGCGGGAGAGAAACGGCTCTGTTGCCTACCTTGGCACCGGGAAGCCCTTCAAGCCCGGGTAAGCCCATGGGTCCTGGTTCCCCCTGTGAGAGAAGAACACAACACCTGCTGTGTCAAGCTGATCAGGTCACTAATAAAGTAGATTAAGAGTTGCTGCTTCCACCTATTTTGTAACCAAGAACGGTGCTATTTTTTACCTCACATCCCACAAATGCAGTGCCATGGGCAACAATCATAATTATAAACCTAAATTGAAATGCATGATAATGTACCTTCATAAACAAGAAAATACAAACTAAAATCACAGGACTGCACATAAGTTAGTTGCCAAATATGTTTCCGCTCAACAAAAAAATTTTAACATCAGACAACGATAAACCGGTTTAAAAACATTTTTCCAATAATGACGTACTTTATTCAGGAAAAAAAGCAAGCCAATCCACCCTGACTATGTGAAAAAGCAATATCTCAGTTGGCCTAAAAACTGGTTGCTGCACCACTTTAATGATAACTATGAATCAGTTTTTTACATTGGGATGGGGGAGTTTGCCTTTATAAAATTGTTCAATGGAAGAACTGTCTCTTTAAGGGAATACCCGATCTCAAGATTAAAGTCCAAAATCTTCATTGTATGTTTTATTCTATTTATTCATTTATTTATTTATTTATTTATTTTCCCCATGGGGTGGATATGTTGCCTCTTTCAATAATTTTCTAAGTATTTTTGAAAAACATTAGATGGGCCATTGTGTTTTTTCAGTGTTTTTCAAACTTGCCTTTCAGTTCCAAGGTGAGATTTTGTTTTTACCTTGTAACTCTCCCATCAACACCATTTTTACACATTGTCTCTGTAACTGTTGAACTAGTAAACTCAACTGAGTTTATTGCAGTGAGTTAGATGTTGGTTCTTTAGCAAATTTCTGGATGTTGATGCACTATTTGAATAAGTGTGATGCTGGTCACTCCTTGGAAGGTTCACCACTGTTTTCCTCCATTCAAGAACTTTTCTAAGCCACACATTCTTACTGTCTCTTTAAGTTCTTGTGATTGTGTCAGGCTTTGAGATCCTTCAGCCTAAGTCATGTTGTCAAATATGTTCTATTTAGGTGTTCTGTTGATTCTTACGATCTGGCAGTAAGGAAGACAAGGTGTGTCAAAGTTTTCTTTGTCTGATATTAAAATATGTTAGATTATTTGAAACATGCTAGCTGCAAAACAGAAGAAATTTGTATGGGTAAAACTTTGCTCCATTTGCTTGGTTATTTTTGATTTATGTCTATGCATTTACATCTAGGAGGAAAGTCATTTTTCAAAGAAATGCACGTAGATACAAGAAAGTGTGTTTGGTTGCATAAGGCAGTTTCTGCAACATTTTGTTCTCTCATCTTAATATTTTTAGCCCTCAATTGATGCGTGTCTATGTATCCATTTGTTTCAAACGGCTTTGGGTTAATAGCTTCAAATGTTCTACTACACATACAACAGTATGTGTAGTACATCATACAGGAACATTAGAAAGAAAAAAAAGCCTCATTTCAATATCAGTCTTTCTTCTGCTCTAAAAATAGAGATCCATTCCCTGTTCTTGAGCAAGTGATGGCCTTTATCTACCTCCTCTTGCTCAGGCTGCCATGGAGAAACGCCATTACACAGAACAGAGAAGCAACCGGTGCCGACATAGATGAATTGTCCGGGTAATTGTCACACATGCAGATTGTCACGAAAAAGCCATTGTGGCTAACAGAAAGAAGGGAGATAGTGGACGAGCCAGAGGATCAGCTGTGAGACAGATTGGGGCAATTCCAGCATGGCTCTATAGCTGGACGGCACAATTTATTAGGATGTCAAATTAACATTCTGGTGAAAAATCACTGTGCGACCAACACAATAAAAAATGCAATTGGTCCCATGAGGATGAGGAATTCAGAGTTACAGCGGAAACCTCAAGTTGGTTGCATGTATATGTGGACTGAAAACGAATTGTTTTCCCAATTCGGTACAAAAGCAAGCAGCTGAGGAGCACATTAGAAATGGAGTAAGTGTTTGTGGGTTCCCACTGGCAAGACAATACATTACAAAAGCTTCATATTTGTTGGAGACAAGGTCATTTCTTTTCGTTTTCGTGTACGTTGAGTTTCTACTGAGAGTGTTTAAGCACTAAGGCTTGAGGCTTTATTGACTTGTGTTATACAGTGGAAAAACCTGGGAGATAATGATAAAAAGCTGTTCTAAATTCTCCCTTTCTGTGTTGTATGAAAAATACATGTTTCAGAACAAACAGTTTCTACTCACGACAGGTCCCTCATCTCCTTTTGGGCCCTTAAAGGAAAAAGAAACAAAGAAGACAGATTACTGCCAAAGGTGTGACAACGAGAATAATAGAAAGTCTAAACTGAAATGACATGTAGATATATTCTGTTGTAGGTAAAACTCATACTATTCATTGTTGCTTCATTTTCCCTAAAATGTGTCTGTCTGTAAATGACGACGATTCTGCAATTGTGTTTCAGGTAAGCAATATACAATCCAATATGGCTTTACACACCTAAGATGCATTTTTCTAATAAAATAAAATACAAAAAGATAAATTATCTATCTTGTCCCTCTGAACGCTGATGAGGAAGCTCTCTTATTGATTGCTCCCGAGGAGCTGTTGGGCTGTGATAGATGCAGTACAGGCTGAGACGTTCTTGAGATTTAGCTGTTGTTCATGTGCATTTTGCACTGGGGGGACAGCACAACATCTGCTCTTTGTCACCTCCTTAAGTGTTCGTTTCAGCGAACGGATGCCTGCAGGCCCCGTGACTGAACATCTCCCTGGACTGGACAAGATTACAAACTGTCTGATAAGGCAAAAGAAGGTTGGGAGCGATAAGCAAATCGGGCCACTTCTCCACCGCGCAGAGCATACCAGCTTCTAAAGTTTCATTTTGCATATCAATGATGTTGTGTGTCCCGGCATGGATCAGAGGCACCTGTTTGGGAGTCAGGAAGCCTCTTGGCCTTTGCCAACCCCCAGTGATTGACTGTGATATAAATGCTTCAGAACCATGATAACACTGGAGGCCTGGTCAGGTTGTTTGTTATTCAGCCCTCGCAGGCTCTGCAGCTCATACAGTATCAGCCTGCCTGTTTGCTAGAGTTCCTTACAGCACACTTTAAAGGATTTACCTGAGGCACAACAACACTTACCGGAGCACCGGGCGCTCCAGGAGGTCCTAAAATAGCTCCACCACTCTGCAAAGACATTTCTTTATGTAATGACTAAATATTTTGCAATGCGGGTCAAATTCAATTCACTAGCAAGGCATCATCAAATTCAATAAATCCAATTACAAACATGAGTTAAAATCTATATATCTTTTACCTGCAGCTTGTACAGACTGCTCATCCCGTTTCCCTCCACATACGGCGCACCCTGAAACACAGTCAGAGAATCACACATCTCCTCTGCAGGAGTTCTCTAGTTTCAGGTAGAAAACTATACTCTAGGTCTTGAGCAATTATATACAGCTAAGCCCTTAAAAGCAACATAGCATCTGTATCTGGTGACCACACAGAGAAAGAGAGAGAAAGAATGTGTGGCTGAGAAAAGAAAAGAGTAGAATAAGTAGAGAACAGCAGATTTTCATAAACCTGGAAGCAATCCCAATCCAAAAGACAAGGATGTTAAAGAAGTACAAAAAGTCTTTTATAATTTAAAAGATTTTGGGTATCATGAGGTAATCCTGATTTTATGCTTTAGCATTGTAAGGATGTTCTTTAGTGATAGATTTTTAGAGGGTAACTAATGTAAACCAAGAAGAAGTCAAGGCTCTCATTTAGAAGCAAGTGAAGGCCTGTGCCCTTTTCAGGCCGCTAAGCCATCCCCTTTCCTCCCTAGCTGCAGGTTTATAAGACCAAGGTGTAGGTGTGTGTGTGCGTGTTCTGCAGGCGCTCTATAAGTTCAAGGAGATAGCCAATGAATTATAGATTTGCCACTGGAAGTGCTTACTCACTCGTCTTTTAAAAAGGATGGAATGAGACTCGGTGCCAGCAAGCATGTGGCCACAATTTCATCATGTTTGCACTTGTTTGTCAGTTGTGCTGTGCTATTACGAGAAACGCTAAACAAGCACCAAACAGACGACTTTCACACTCTAACCTTTAAAGGTAACATTACATGTCCACCCAAAATAAAACCTGTGACCCTTGTGGGGTTTGAGACACTATAGGAAACTAAATCTTGTTAAGAATGGAGCAACTTACTGGAGGTCCTGGAAGTCCTTGTCTGCCTGGAGCTCCGTCGTTTCCCTGTTAGACATAAGCAAAAGAAAATCTTAAGCGTAGGGAAATTATTGTTTAATATTGGACATATTTTCAGTAGATTCATACTTGAATTTATTCACATAACATTGAAATTAACCTATTTTTAAAAATATTTTAAATAAACAATGTTCAAATCTTATTGAAATTGCAAAATCTTACTTCCTTCCACATACGAAAAATCTTACTTTAATTGGTAGTCTACATACAGCTTTCATAATGTTCTTCAACGTTGAAGTTAAAATTCAAAATACTTTTTTAAATTCATATTTTAGTGTGATGCAAAGACTATAATGAGTCTCTTGGGGATTAAATTTTGACACATTTACTCAGATCATTCAAAATTAGCTTGGCATCTACAAATGTTCACTCTGAATGACTCAGATCAGAATTAGGAATACAAATCGGTATCTGATATTGGAACATCTCAGGCAGTCTACATAGACAAGGTATAAAACACTGTTTCACAGAGATAAAAAACACATGTATGCAACAAATGTATATATTATTATATAAATAACTCAAGAAAGACACAAAGATTCACATATCACATACACATTATACAGAACTACAACCGTAATCATACACTGACATGGAAACACATAAGCACTTAAACATTAGGTGCAATAAAAATAATAGGAAAACACAAATTGGTTGTTGTTATACCACCAGTCTAGTAACACACTACTTTTCTTCTAACAATGTCTCAGTGATTTCTGAGACCTTAAATAAGGTCTCAAAAATCAATTTGCCTCATTTTAGTACACAGTTTTTCACAAGATTTTTTGTGTGCGTCCTCTCAAGTGTTTGATTCCATTGCAATCGCACCAGATACACCCAGATACATATCACAAGAAACCAAAACACACTGTTGATCTGTTTTAGACCTATTTTTACAGCTAAGAGAAATTTTAAGCAAATCTAGATGTTTCAAGCACCACTTTTTTACTTTTCAGCATTTCGTAAGTGTTCAAAACTTTATCTACTTCGCATCCTGTCGCTGTAAACAAAAACTATTGACTTCAGTCACTGTTATATTTTTTTAGAAATGTAGCTAAAAGAAAGCCTTATGCCTTTTCCTGTACCTCAGCAAAGTCAAGTAAAGATGACTCAGTAAAAGCAATGCTGTTTTAACATTTATCGGAGAACTTTGAAAGAAAATGCATTCTCTAGCAATGTGACATTTTGCTTTCTTTTGCATTGCTGTTAAAAGTAGCAAAGCACTTTATCCCTGTGACTGACAAAGGCATCAATATGATATGTAATAGAAGGTCATTTATAAAAATAACACTTTCTTTTTTCTTCAACCTCATCTACCAAATTGTGAACAAGAATGACATTTACTTTACTTTTTATAGCGTTTGTTAAACTACATTTCATAGAAAAGATTTCTTACCTTTTCTCCCTTTGTTCCTTGTGAGCCCATAGGACCAGGTCTACCTACAAGTCCCTGCAAAAAAACAAACAAACAAACATGTAATCTGATTTGAGCACAAATTATATATAAAAATTGCATTTTCCCTTATGCATAGCTGAGTGATTGTTGTACAGATGTTTAATCTGCCCAGGCCTTTGAACTCTTTTTCAGACTTTCCAACATTTTTAATTGTATTTCTTTCTTTCTTTCTTTATTTATCAAACATCTTACTTCCACGTCGCCTTTTTAAAGGGCAACAAAGCACTTAATTTCAAATTTCAAAGGTCCAAAAGTCATGGTCTTGGACTTAAAACATTGATATCTGGATACTAAAGTAATGTTAACCATCTTGTGGTGTATGTTGGGATATTGAAAAAAGAAAATCTTGTATAAAGTCAAATCATTCAATTCCATTAAAGTATGTGTTCTAATTTTAAAGTGATCTAAGTTGAATAGTGTGTGTGTATCAGGATCAATGATGTGGAATTTACTGCATTCTGGTAGGTGTATATTACTTTCGGTATGGCGTTGCTGTTGGTATTTTTTTTTTTATGTAAGAATTGACTGAAAGACTGTGGGGGAAAATTCAATGCTCTGTTTGAGCCTCAAGTGATCAGACAATTATCAGCCAAATTGATCCTAATGTAAGTCACTCTGCCAGTTCCACTTTTTCTCTCAGTCATCTGTAAGTCTGCATAAGGTGCAGATAGAGCTTTTGCTTAATTGTGTATGAAACTAAACAATGTTATCATTGTGTCACTGCTGTCATGACATAGTGCTGTCATGACACAAAAATTATGCATGCTACAGTGCCAAATGAACCGTGATGCTGGAGTATTATTTACCTAAGAAAACTATTTTTCTACGCAATTATTTTTCTATGCATCGTCTGCAAGGTAGACATGTATTGGTGTGAGGTGGACACAAAAATATTGTTAATTTTGCATAGTTATTTCAAGTTTGCTGTAAATTTTGATTTCCACAATCTTATTTTTGCTGCGTCTAAATCAGGTGTTAGAATCAGGTATTTGCTTATCTCAATAAGAAACTCTTGATTGTGAATGCTCAGCAAACATCAGTTACTCTTCTGCAACTGATGTTGCGGAAGAGCTATGGGATGAAGCAATGTCACAACGTTGGTTGTATTCTATTAACACTCAATGCAAAGTGATAAAAGAGTCAATTGTGGACCTGATTACTCCAAAGTAAACCCAATGTACCCTCAGTTATCCCGAGTGTGGAATAAATGTCTTTCTACTGAGCGGCCAATGGCACACCAGCTTTTATGCTGTCTGGTGTTAGCTACCTCTTAGACAGCACTTTTAGCACATTTTAAGATCACACTGCAGCAGCATCTCGAAGCACTAAGTACCTGGACAGATGCTTCCATTCTGTGTTCAGATGAGTGTGCACCTTGGAATGGTGGTACCAAAGAAACTCATTCTGTTCAACTAGAAATATGTGACCTAATCAAGCTACAATGTGGGAATGTGTGAGCCCTTCCTTCCTTACATGTAGCACTAACCTTCATTTCAGAGAACACTTTGAATACCTGTAACTCATTTTGTCCTTAATGTCATTAAAAGATTAAAAATATTTAATCAATCATGCTATGTTAGTGCTGTTACGAGATCATTATCAACTGCATTTCTTTTTAACCTTTTTTTTTGTTGTTGTTGTCATTGCTGTATCTCATGCCCCTTTTGTGATGGTATTTGTTTTCTTTTATTATGAAAATGCCAAAGTAAAAAAAAAAAAAACAAAAAACAAACAAACAAAAAAAGACTTACCGGGGCTCCTGTTCGACCTGTTACACCTGGAAGTCCTGGAGCTCCTGAAGGGCCCTGGAGATGACAGTAAATTGATACTCAGTTTAAAAATCAAAGAATAATTGCTTCAAATAATTGCAATAACAGATTTGCAGTAGTTTGCATTTGCAAATACTTGAGGAGAACAGCACAGAGAGCTTTAGCATTCACATCAGCAAACCCTTCAGTCAGTCAGATCCTCTGTTCTGTTTGCACGTCTGCTCACATCTGGAGCACATGTTTATAAAATGAGATATCAGCTTCAATATGAACTCTAAGCAGGTGTGAGTTTCAATAATCCGCCACCTTGTGTGAAAAGTATAATATCATTTTGAGTGTTTGGGTCTGTGACAGTGTAGTAGGCATCTGGACCTGCTGAGGGCTGCACAGCTGACTACACCTGGGAGTGGGGATGAGGCTTTCTGTATGATGAATGCTATCAACCTATAGGATCAATTTATATATTAAGTCTAAAAGTAAAAAAAAAAATGCAAATTGAGAAAATCTTACTGTACAAAGCTTTAAAAAAGTGTTTTTCAAATTATATTAGTTAAGAAATCTTACACAAAATTAAATGCAAAAATGGGCGACTAAATTTCCAATAATTGAGATATTAATCATGATTAACATCTAACAAGGTTTTGGCTACAGTCTCTGTTACTGCTGTGTTTAAAGTGAGTAGTATTTAATGTGTTTGTATTAGTTTGTGCATTATGTTTTTTTATTGGGCATAAGCAGTCTAATTCTGGTTGTTCGCTAAATATCTTTTAGTTGCTGCTGTAGGATAAAATGAGCATCTTTTTAATAACACAGATGCACAAACACACATTACATACCATGTTTATAATAAAGTAGGTACTTTAAGAGAAAGAGACAGCACACATTGAAAACTGCAGGGTCTCAAAAAATTACAATAAATAGTGTTGTGAACACCTTACTGTTTAATATCATAGTTTTCAAATTACAATTAAATGTATTAATGAAAAAAAAAAAGACCTATCAAAACTAATTTAACCCTTATGAGAAAGAAAAATATCTGTTGTCTGAAAATCTCAATACCACTGTCCATTCCAAATGGCCTGATGAGAAGTGCTTTAATTTGCTGGATTAAGCATCGTCCTTGCTTACCTCATCACCCTTGTCTCCGGTGGGGCCTGGGAAGCCTCTCTCTCCCTTTACACCCTGCAGGGTGAGCAGAACCAGTGAGGTAAAGAGAAGTGAATGTTTTTCACCAACCACAAAAAGCCTCAAACTAAAGGCTGACAGGAGTAAACTTCAAAATGTCTCTTCCAGCACACAATGTGAAATTGCTGAGCCTCTTTCACTGGTGCAAGGCTGTATCCATAGCAACAATTTCTGCAGAGAGAACCAAGTGATCCTAATAATATTAACAATAGAAAAACTCTGTAGGTTGCCAGCAATGACAACCATACATGGAAAATGTAAATATTTGATTTGAAAATGTATGCATATTTTATTAAAAACATCAAATCACCACAATTAATTAAACATGTTTCTTCCATGGATTAAAAGCTGCATAATTAAAGGAAATTCTAACATACTGTATTAGTTCTTAAAACCTTGATGTTACCTTTGGGCCTTCTTTTCCTGGATTACCCATCGGACCTCTTACACCTGGATCCCCCTGTGCAGAAAACACATACTGAACGTTACTATAGGCACACCGCTCCGGTCTAGGCTACTGTCAGCATAAGTATAATCGCTTTGCTGATTTTAGTGTAATGTGACATTACTTTGACACTTTAGGATATATATTTTTAAGCTTCTCATTTCACAGTGTGTTAGTGTTTGGCACATTTATGTGTCTGCTATGAGTTACCCCAGGTTTCTAATATAAACCGCCCTAGTTCTGAAAATACATGTATATAACTGCTTTGGTTGCTCCACCTCAACAACTGAATCTAGTTGTCAACAACTTCTTTTCCAGCTTCAGCAGTCTGCACAACTTCCAAGAATTTTGTTTGAAGGACCTCTGTTTCTAAATTTTTTATGAGGATGCAACAGATTTTTGCCTCTGAAGAAAGTTTCTTGAAGATGGTAGGAGCTTTTGGCTGTGAATCAGCAGTACATTGATGGGTCACTCCTGTAAAAAACTAAAATTCTGTTGCTTATATTCAGGCTTCTATCTGCCTATATTATGGCAGACATTCGCTGCATCTGTTTCAATCAATTTGCCATCTCTAAATTCATGCATGCTGGATATTTTGTAAAATCCAGGTAAAAGCAGAACTGTATTTAAATGAAATATCCCCCTTGTTAACAAGTCTTTGTTCTGCTTTCCCTTTTTTATAAAAAAATATCTGCTGTGAAATAGGCCCATTCTGATAAGACACTCTTTTTTCAAATAATACATTAGTAAGACACATATCAATTTGAGCTCTGTCCTTTCTGTAGATTTTTCTGTTTCTGAGTTAATTTCTTATTATTCAATCATTTTTCATTGCTGTATCAAAATCCTTTTTTTATGGCACCGGAGCCAAATCCAAGATTTGTTTAGATGTTTCAGTTTGAAAATAAAAGTACATTTGTTTGTTGTGTCAATTTGGAGTTAGCTTCAAAATATCTCAAAGCAATTTCCTTTCTTTATATTTTGGGAGGTTAATTCTAAAACTGCTCTAAAAGAAACATGTAACTGATTCAATTAGCATGTTATAACTAGTAAGATGAATTTGATTTGATTTAGTTTTATTTCTTTTCCTCCGTCTTTGTCAAATGTTTTTATATTTTTAAAATCGTATTAACTTCTGTAGTTGTTTTCATTCGGACTTCTTATTCTTTCCATGGTTTTATTTGAAACTGCTTTAACTTCAAGCAACTACTTGTCAACAGTTAGTGTGCATGAAAGATTACAGCTGAGACACAAGGAGCAGAATTTACAAAATTAAATTTAAGCAATAACAAACTCAGATTGTTTCATTTTGAAAACAGTAAGCATAGACTTAGTGCATATTTTTTCTTAATTCTTTTACAAAACCTTCTCATTGAGCCTAATAAGAAGAAGGTTTTGCACTTGCAAATATATCAACTTGTTTTTGGTTTATATCATCTTGAGCCACATTTGGACAGTAAACGTTGCAATGCAGTCCCATCTAAGATATTTAAATGTCACTCTGTACCAAGCCCCAAAGGCTGAATTACATATGCAAAATAAATTAAAAATGTCCAGAACTGGATGTACCTTTTCTCCTACCAAGCCTTCCACTCCTTGTCCTCCAGGAGAACCCTTCTCTCCCTTCTGCCCAGGCAGCCCAGGAACTCTTGTCTGGCAAAGACTGCAGGCGTTCTGCCAAGGCAGGCGAGGCGAGAAGCAAAACCAGCGGCACAGATAAGATTTCATCAAGCAGAGCTGGCACACTGCATTTTCACCTCATATTATGTGACATCAACCCGGTAGGACTAAGGACCTTGACTGACACGAAATGTTCCCTGAATGTCGCCTGAGCAGAATTAATGGGAACCAAGTAGTGCCTTCAAGAGTCTCACTGCATGTCACAGTCATGCAGTGAGACTTTCAGATTTGTGTAATTCCAGGAAATGGCTGCAAAGTTGGGCTGAATTAGTGAATAGAAAAAAAGTTAAAAATACAAAAACGAAATGTATTTATTATTTGTCAAAAGTATGATTATGTCTCACCATGTAACATTAAATAAGTCCGCAAGCAATAAATGAATTTGACTGGACAAAAGGCTTAAAATTGGTTTTGCTCTGAAGAAAGAAATACTACTACTACTACTACTACTACTACTAATACTACTACTACTACTAATAATAATAATAATAATAATAAAATCACAACATCAATATGTTTGCAAAACAAACAAAGGTAAAAGCTATAAGTGTCTAAAACTATGCAGAGGAAATACCTTAAGTAATGCACCCATGTCTCCAACGATAGGCAGGGCAGTCTGTCAGTAAAAGAAGAGAGGGTTTTATCTTTCAGGGCAAATCTTTCATGGTATTTAAAAATATGCTGCAGCTGTTTGGTTCAGCTGCATCTTGTAAATTGAACACACTCACACACACCTACACAAAAACATTACCAGATCCAACAGGCCATCATTTATTCCGAGATGAGTTTCTACACACACACGTTTATCGAGCTGTTTTGTTCCGGTTTTTATTTGCAGCACTTGAGGAAAACCTTAAATCATAAAGCTTCAGGATTCTAACATACTAAAAATATTGTCACTGTCAAAAACCTAAAATCATTATAAAGCCAAAAAGGAATGAAGAAGGTGTTATGAATCTTTAGCTTGCAGGAGATTTAGTATATTGAAATACTGTAATTAGATAAGGACTGCAGTTCCTACAGGGTAAAGGTATGATGTATATTCATGCCACACATTTTTCATATAGTCTTTTAGGTATGGCTCATATATGCACAGAAACATTACAGCATTGCTGTAAACCTGCACACATGCACAACGTTTACACGCAAAACTTAAGTTCCACCACGTAACCTTTAAAATGCAGCACATGCTGCGACATGCCCAGAAATCCAGCTGCTGGTCAAAGACAATATAAAAGTCATTTATAATATGCTGAGTAATATTCTGCCACAGAGCTGCCAAGGAAATGGCTGCCAAGTAAAAGATAGTAAAGACAGCATCATTACAATCCATCTTCAATAAATTGATGGTAAGCATTATTTTTAAGAATGTTGGCTGTTTTAGAACAGAGCAGATGGTGCCCACTTGTCAGTATAATCCTGACAGGGTTATAGATGTAGAATAACGATCTGTTTAATCAAGTCAGCATTAACATTAATAATTACTGATGACGTTAATTAACCAGCAGATCAGAGTCATATATGTAAATGTTGGAGGATTTTAACTAGGTTTCTTACTGAAAAATGAAACTTTTTTTTTTCTACCTCCACAAAACACGTAGGCTCTTATTTGACTAACTGTGTCACTGCTGCAGGTGTAATGTTCAGATGTTTGGAGCCGTGACATTGGGAAAACCATTATTTATATACAGAGTATGGAGCATATGCAGCTTGCAGTGCATAACGCAATGTTTCTGTGTTTTTTCTTTCTTGGAGTCAGTGATGTATCTTCTCTGTTTCTGCAACAGAATGTGACAGGATATTTCTCTAAGCTGGGACAGCACTCTTTGCATCTCTATCTTCCTCCTGGTTTTTGAGTGTGGATTGTTCAGTGAATTTCTGTTGTTGTGTCACAGATGAAAGTTGTAGATTCTCCAGGTGGTATGCCGCACACTATCTCCATTTACAGGTTGCGCACTCTCTCAGGGAGGGTAATAGGTTTTTACTGATCTGCGTTTTTTTTTTTTTTAGTGCAACATGCAGTTTTTATGCAGGAATATTTTTTTTACTCAGTAACCGGCTTAAAAATACAACCGAGTACAATCCCAAATGTACTCAAAAGTAAAAATAGATATTTTATATTAAAGATGTTATATGTCCTCAAATACAATAACACAAGTAAATTTAATTCCTTATTTTCTAACCCTGAAAATGGAATCTAAAATATTCAAATAACTTGCTGTGACATAGAAACCATTGTTTTTCATTCGTTGCAGTGTTTAACCAAAGTAAGGGGCTGTGTATTTGCTGATGGAAAAACCATAAAAAATGCTACAGAAGTTGTTTTATATACACAACCATGCTATTTTACCTAAAGCTGGGGTCTTAACCTGCAGTCCTCAATATCCAGACTTCTGTAACTTTTAGATGTGTTCCTTGTCTTGCATACTTGAATTAAATGATAAACATGCCTCACCAGTCACTACAGAGCTCTGCTAATGTGCTAATATTGGAGGTGGGTGTGTTGAACCACAGAAATGTCTAAAGGTTGCAGAACACCGGCCCTTGAGGGCTGGAGTTTGAGACCACTGATCTAAAGCCTTGGTTTTGAACACATGCTAAAAGTGATATATCTGTACTTCTCACTGCTGCTCAGTGATCCTGAATTGGACAAAAGTGATATTCTTACTTACTGGTTCACCTGGAGGTCCGGCAGGGCCTGGTGGACCCGGTCTACCAGGGGAGCCCTTTAATTGAGACAAAGAATATATTTAACAGTCCTACTGGGAGCAATATCATGCAGACGTGAAGGTCTCTAACTTTTCACAGTCATCTCGGTTGGTGGTGATTTGTGGCCGGCAGCAGTGATATGACGCACTTGGACTTCCACAGCAGGAAGCTGACACTCTTTTATGCAGCCGGTTATCTTTTATCTGCATACTTGTGGGACTGAATGAGAATAAAGTAATAGACTGTACCCACTAACCTCTCTTCCTGGAGCTCCAGGAGGGCCGGATAAACCTGGTGGTCCACGGAGACCCTAAAGAAGACCTACAGTTAGTTTAAGATTTATATTAGCAAAATTTGTAAATTTTTATTTGCAGAACAAAATATTCTCCTGAAATTGTTCACATCCTAATTTAACTGAATCTCAGTGAAAAACATGAACATGCTGTGTCTGTGTTGCAAAAGAGAGAATTTGCTACAGACCTCAGCTCCTGGCTTCCCTGGGGGTCCCGCAGGGCCCTACAAACACATCACACATCTTGTTAACACCATCCGCCCTCTAGCCCTCAGATCCAGTACAGTAATTGTGTTAGGCACCTTTTGCTCTATCGATTCTTTGTCTCCAAATATCTTGTGTTTCAAAACTGAACACGCTCATTCACAGTAAAATTTGCGAAATTCAAAGTATGTATGGATGGATAGCTACACTTTGTAATGAATCATGAATGTGATGTGCCAGCCCCTTGAAATAATACTCAATGTTTTCACCTGAAGATGTATTTAATGACCACTTATCTTGAGACTCTTTAGTGTCTATGACAAGTTATCATGGTCTGAGCTAAATAATAAATGAAAGAATGATAGGTGAATCAATACAACACCATACTCACAATGATACTCTCTCCAGGTTCTCCCTTTTCTCCGTGGTCTCCAGGCACTCCAGGCACACCTCTTTCACCCTGACACAAACAAAAGGTGTGATGAATTCGGAAGACGGGAGAGCTCCTGCGCTGCATAATAACTAACTATTAAACTCAGTGTGCCTTATCGCTTGTATCTGAAGATAGATTGTGTATTATCCATTACATTCAAACTCAGAATTCAGTTTTGTCTATGCAATAACAACACTAGTAATAACTGGGAATCACCAGAAGGGAAAAACTTCACCAACACACATTAACCATACATAAAATGTAAAAACATTTTCAAAACTGTATCACCTTCATAAAAGTTGTGTGGTCTATTGAAAAATCAAGTACAGCAAAGTCATTTAAATCAATGCCATTTATTACTTCCACCAGTTGCCTTCTGATGACTCATAAGCAGTAAATAGGAGTCCAGATATGTACAATTTAAGCTCAGTATATAGCTGTTCTGGACAGGTTTCAAGCAGGATTAGGTTTTAAAAGTATTTCCTAAGAGTTCAACAGGACACTGTTCAATTCGTCGTCTAAAATGAAAATGTATAAAGAGCATGGCTCAACTGCAAACCCAACAAGTCATGTCTGTTTGTCTAAAACTGACAAGGAAATGAACGAAGCAGCCGTGAGGATTACGGTAACCTTGAAGATACAGCAAGGATTCAGAGTCCAAGCAATGGAATCTGTTTAAAAGACAACTATTAGCTATGTGCTTTAGAAAATGGTTTATGGAAGAAAATGGAAAAAAAAAAAAAAACTTTTTGGAATAAAGTGGTTTCCAGGTGCAGTTCTACAAGATGTGTAGAAAACACAGTAACCATGTAGAAGATGCCCTAGTCAGATAAGCCCATCATGTGGCTTTTGTTCCCTGTTAGTAACCTCAACAGGTAGTGGGATTATTCTGAGTACAACTTGACTAATCCATCCTGTATTCAGAAACAAAGATGATTTTTGGATGAAAGAAAGGAGAAAATTCTACTACCTTCTTTCAAAGCATTGAGATGGTTAAGTCCAGGACTGAGAAATTACAGCAATATACTCTTCATATCAACTCCAACTAGTTTTTCCATTTATACTGAACAAAAACAATCTCACTTCACAATACCAGCACCGTGTTAGAAGATTAATGGAGATAAATACCGGACAACTCTGAAAAACAAAACTGTTTAGTGTCTGTAAAAGGCCTGACACTGGGGTGGAGGTTCATTTTTAGCGGGGCAGCAACCCTGAACATACAACAGCATCACAAGGGAACAGTTAAATGGTTTAGATTAAAGCATTTTTGTATGTCAGAATGATAGGCAAAGTCCCGACCTCAATTTTATTGAGTATCTTTGCCAAAACTTCAAAACATCTTGTCTCAGAGAGCACCAATCTAATTTGCTTGACTTAATCTATTTGGCAAAAGTTGGATAAAATTTCTCCAGATATTTAAAGCTGTTAGAGGAACACCTAAAACAACCTTCAACTGAACTGAAGGTTGGTTGTAAAAACATAAACTGATTTTTTTTTTCTTAGATGTCTATGGTAGCTATGTTCATATCCAAAATGCTCTGTAAGACAAATCTATCAATCTGGAATTTAATTTTTTTCTAAATGATAAATCAGCTTTTAATTTAAGCTTGGTTTCTCATGGTGTGAAAAAATTAGTATATTGTGGCTTCCTCTTTTTGTTACACTATTATTTCAGCAACCTCATATATTTTTCTTTAACTTGAAGTAGATATTACTTGTCAACACCAAAATACACCCATCAACTTTGAAAAGGCAGTACATGGACCAGTTTCAACAGAGATTTAGACCAAATCCCTATGTGCCTTTTGACCAGCCAAGCAGCAAGATTCTACTTCTATTTCTTGGTTTTAACTTATTAAGCCAAGCTCCACAGCTCATGTCTAAGTTGTTAAAGGCTTACTCTTCTATACACGCCCTCCGGTCATCTAACAAGAGATTATTGGTAGTTTTCTAGCCCGAGCTCGGTTAAAACCAAGAGGGGACGGGGGGTTGTTCTTTTTAAGCTGTCACATCTTGACTGTGAAATTAGCTTCTCCTTTTAAGATTGCATTGACTATGCTGGCTGGTTTAAAATGCAACTAAAGCATTGTTTTTAATTATTGAATCAATCAACCTATCAGTCAACCATTTTCCTCCTCCCCATAGTATGTACAATACATAAAGATAATTGACATGTCAGTATCAAACAACTGCACTGTATATACAAATCTATAATATAAGCAGTTGTCCAAACAATTAATTCAGTTAAAATTTTGATCATTTTTCTTCTTTTGCTCATTTAGTTTCACATATCATCAAGTCATGTCTGACTAGTATTTTTTGTACATTAACAAATTCCAATTCTTAAGATCCAAGTTAAAGGTCAGAAGGTTCTTATTCATTCTGCCTTGAGGCATATACCTGTAGCTTGCTCATGTTTTGAAAAAATAAAAAATAAAATGGATATGTTCTCTTTGACTCCTACCTTCGGCCCACGAGACCCTCTGCTCAGAGACAGCCCATCACTCTGAAAAAACAACAGGAAGAACACGTCAGACCTGGACCTCTTTCTGCAAATCTTGTTGTCAACTGAGCAGCCACTCTCCTCTCTTAGTATAAATTATAGAGCTTTAATTAAAACTGGATTCTTGAACTTGTACAACCTCTACAAACGGCACCGCAGGAATGCATTATGAGTTCATGTTCGGTGCTGTTTTATTACTTTCAATGTGAAGAGGCACAGCGATAATGCTACAACGTGGAGAACAAAACGTTGATTGGAACCGAGGCTAGTGTAAGCATTATTTACTGTGCCATCCAGATGAGACATTGATTTCTTTGGTCAGCATGTATTAGTGTTACAAGCCCTACATTGCACAATGTAAATTAGTTCTGCTGAAGTTGGATTTGGACTAACACAGCAATTCTACAGTATTGAAAACGGTGGGGTGTGGTGTACACTTAAACTTGAAACAAGAAAGTTGGGGAAGTAAAGCATTTTTCTGAGAAAAGTACAGTTTAATGATTGTTTTTTTTTAAAAGAGAAACTTCTAATAAATTTAATGCATCTGCACTTTAGTGAAACAAATAAAACATTTGTCATTGTTTGAGTCAACAGAGTGATTGCTAATTTGAGATAATAATAGCACAAAAAGCAAACAATAAGAAGTTAATTGTTATTTATTTGAAGGCAAAACCAATTAAGTTACTTAAAGTACACATTAAAAATGCATAAATTCTTCTACATTTATTTTTGGTCCTGAAATGTTAGAAATGTGCTTCTCATAGAAATGACCTCTGAAAAACAGAGTCTGCTATAAATGAAAGCTATGTCTCTTTACACTGAGGGTCAATAAATCACCATAAACACAAATCTTTCAAAGAATGCATGTAAAAAAAGTAGAAGGCTGGAGCATTTTCAAGAGGTTTATATATTTCTGCCGTCTCCCCGTTATTGCACTGCTTACAGTGGGGCTTATTGCTGAGACTCACATTTCTACAGACAAACAAACATGATTGTTTAAAGAGCATTGCCCGTGATTAAGGAGTGCGAGTGCTATTGAGCACCACCCAGGCACTTCTGTGAGTGTGAAGCTGTTTCCATAAAGGAAAGTGCTTAAACAGCTATTAGCCCCAAAATGGAAGGATAGGTGATTACACGGGTTGGAAACATCCAGAAATGGATTGCTTAATGGCCTTGCATCTCTCTAATATCACAGAGTGGTAAACCGTCCAACAGGAATGCTGGGGCAGCAAGTGCACTCACTGGTGGCAGAACATGATTCCAGTACAAAGATTTCTACCACAGTGCAACCCTCTGTCCCCAAATATCCAGAAATAAAGAGATTCTGGATTCAATTGGATATCAGAGGCTCAGATAATTTAAAGTGGCTGTTAAGGAACCAGAAGGTTTAATGTTCACCTTGTCTGCAAAATCAGAATGTAAAATTAAATGATTAGGTAACTCATATATGTATTAATTATATTTAAAAACAGTTTAATGTGGACATTTCCACTGTTTAACAACTGAACTAAATCAATGTATATTGGCCTAATTTGTATGTCTATTGCATGACACCCACCATATATGCACCACCAGGTTCTCCAGGCTCCCCCTTAGGACCAGGAGGCCCCTGTGGCCCAATCACTCTACCAGAGTCTCCCTGTGGGCAGGAAACCAGATGCTAGTTAATAAACAAAGTGGCAAATGGATTGTCATTTACTCAGTGAAATGGAAAACACACATATAATTGACCTGCATATGCAGGCTTAAACAGAAGTTAAAATCTTTTTCTACACAAGGTTTCACATGACTATGTCTTCTATGATTTTAGGTTTCATTTTGTACACATGAAATCTTTGTGGATTTTTAATATAGCTTATGCTTCTTTTTCAGTCTGAGATGTCACTAAACACATGTATAAATTTCATCAAGGAAAAAAGAAAATAAAAAAAATAAGGTTTTCAAAGATTCTGCAAAAAAGGACAAGACGTCTTTCCCTTATTTGTAAGATATCATAAAGAAGAAAAAAGTCACATTGGGTTATTTGGTAAATCAAATTTGAGGTAACTACAAAAAACTAACTTGACAACAAAACAGAAAATACAACAACACAAAGTAAAATGTTTAATCAGTGTTTCATGAAGTGAGTTTTCTCAAACGTTGACCTTTGTGTTTTTGTAGTGCTTTGGATTATAGTTTTGCTCCGGTCAGATTATAGTTTGCAATTACAGATCAGCTGGTCATTTACGCCATATGAATTGATCCCCTGAGATTATTTGCCAATATTTTTATGACATGCAGCTGAGATTATGGAACCGAACCTATGCAGCATTCACCTGAGCTTTGCATCAGACAGTATTGAGCTCCATGTTGGGATCCTCACACAGGCTGTTGTAAACACATTCAGGGTTTTAATACAAGCAAAGTGGAATGAAAGGTTGATCGGAAAAGAGCTTATTTTTATTGTTTTGTTTGTGTCTTTGTGGTTCACCATTGTGTACTTTTGCTGTTCTGAGCTTTGCATATCCACCACAAAGGAGCCACCTGTCATCTGCTTTAAATTGTTTTAGTAGTAAAAACCAATCTCAATTCAGAATGAGTGCCCAATGTCCCTAATGTCTGAGTTCTCAACTGACTTCGTCTTTTTTCGTTGTAGACCAAATTTAGGTTAAAAAAAAATATTTGATTGAAGACAAATGTCAAAATAATATGAATTCAGTGTTTTGCAACTTTAACCAAACCTCAAATGTTTTAAAAAAAGAAAGGCAAAAATCACATTCAATAGGCTATCACTTATAACCTATTTTAATAAGTAAAGTAAATGCAAATTCTAAACTATACTGTCCAAAATTAAAATGTTGACAAACGTACTCCCAGGAGCGATTTTGGTTTATTTTACCATTAAGTATACCAAAGTGACTCCAGTGGACAGGAAACTTCAAGTACACGTTTTGAGGTTAAATTTAAACTACACACTTTTCCACTTTCCTACTTTGCTACTTTCAGCTCTTCCGCTGAAAGAAATCCAGCATGAGAACATAAAGCCACAATGTAATTGAGGCTAGCGTGCAGGACGAGCAATCTGAAATGTGTCTGCACAAGTTGTCTAGCATGTTCAAGTTGTGATAAAAGATCTTTGGTTTATATTTGTCTTTGAGGTGAAAGCTTGATTTGATGTTTACCTACCTTTTCTCCTTTCAGGCCATCTCTTCCAGGCACTCCCGGGTCCCCTGGTAAGCCCTGTAAATAGTGGTAAAAAGAGACACATCTATCACCAGGCCTTCATCTCCCCACACACATTTATCTCCTCCTCCTCACTGCTTCAGCGGGCAGCTGTGCTCCAACAAAACTTCCCCTGGCCAGGATTTATGAAATGCCTCTTTCCCTCCCTGGTTTTGAATAAAGACAGATGCTCATTACCGAAGCAGGTGCAGAGAACAGATTGGGCTGCTGCCTCCGACGCTGGCATAAAGCGCTTAGATTTGCCTCTTTCCACTACTTAATTCTTAAATTTGATTACTGATCGCCTATATATAAAAAAAATAAAATAAAAAATACTAATCTGGACTTTTTCGCCTGACCTGTTCTTGATTTCTGCCTGTTCAGGTTGATCTGTGTATCTCTCTCTTTTGCCTTGACAGGATGAGTTAGTAGAGTAAAGGATATGGCAAGGTGACAGATAAGGCACTGAGGGAAAAGAAAAGCTTGACATTAAGTGCTGCTGTTTAGTGCCAGACTACTTACTGAATCGCCTGGGAGTCCAGGGAGCCCAATGGATCCAGGTAGACCTTGTTTTCCCTGGTAAAGTATAAAGCAAAAAACAACACTGCAGGGTATCTTTTGCATTTAACTATATGCTATCTGGCCCAGCTTAGTTGAGAAAATCCCTAATCAGAGGAGTTACATTGTTGGTCTGGCAAGTAGGAGTTTCTATGTTTTATTTAATGTTAAAGATTGTTTTGCAGTGTGTGATGTGACAAATCTTCCCCATGTGAAATTTGAAAAACTAATGAGGGGTTCAAATCCAGACAAGTGAATTCTATGCGTAGCTTGCATGTTTTCCCACTGATGTGAGATGCATTCTGGGTATTCTGGTTTCCTGCCACAGTCCAAAACCATATGTTTTTTTAATGAATTAGAGATAAATGGAGATAGAGTCACAGTCCTGAGTAGCATTAAGCAAGTTTGATGTAAGTGCTAGAATTCAACTTAATATTTTTGGAAAGTTTTCACTTTTTTGAACAATTTTTTAAACTAATAGTTTGAAAAGTGTGGTGTGGGTTTGTATTCAACCCCCTTAAAATTCTGCTGAATTAACTTGTGCTGGAATAATAGCTGAGGCAAACTCCAATCCTCAAAGGCTGGTGTCCTGCAACTTTTAGATCTCTCTCTGCTTCAGCACACCTTTCCAGATTAGGAGAGACTGTAAACAAAAGTTTACAAATTTGTCATTGGGTTAAGTTCTAGACTTGGATTGGGCCATTATGACACATTATGACATACCCTCTTCCAAATAGAAGAAGGTGTATTCTTCTATGTGGAAGAAATATATTCTTTGTGCAACTGAGCCAGACTCTTTTTATATTTAGATGGATGGAAGAGTCCTTTGAAGTATCCAAAAAGCTTTGCATATTGTTCTATATCCGAACACAGCTTTAAACTATTACAACTAGAATGGTGTGTGTTCCCTGATTTTCATATTGTTTGTTAACTAATGCTCTCTATCAAACCCTTGAATCCTTTACAAACCAGCTGGATTTAAACACTATCCTATGTCATCTGTTATATGAAATCCCATATAACAGGTTTGAGGTTGAGGTTGTCGGTTGTAAGATGACATTTCCCAAGATTCATGGGTTGTTCTTGCAAGGCATTGCTTTCATGAAGACATTTTCCCTAGACAAAACCACTCCTCAAAGAAATGTAACAATTATTCACAGGAAACATGAAAATTAAAACTACCTGCGTGTCACAGCAAAATCTTAGATCCAAGGCTTACCTCCAATCCTTGATCTCCCTTCAGTCCCAGAGGTCCCATGCTTCCCTGTTACATCACCGCAAGGCAGGAATAAGAGAGAAAGGAAAAATTTGAAAAGAAAAACAAATCCTTTGTTGTTAGAAATCATGTGTTTATTTGTGACTCTTTTTTGAATCAAAAAGAATTCAAACTTTTTGTATACATAAATATTATTTCTTAAACCTTTCGGAAAACATATCAGCACTTTGCTTGAAGAGGAAATGAATGAAATGACTGATGACAGCTCAAAAGCATACCTCATGGTCTCATCTGAGAACTGAGAACTGAGTTTTCTTCAGTCAATAGACTGTTAAAATGACTTTTAGCAGTCTATAAACCTAAAGTACTATAACCTTCTGGTACAGTTACTCAAACCCTGAGAAAGACTACAATGGTTCTTTACAGATATGAAGGTCTTTTGAGCCTTATTTTGTTGGCAGTGGATATTGATGTTCAGAATTTAGTGCCAGAGTGAAGTCCTCAATAAGTCACCTTTAGGCCCGGCAGTCCTTGAGCTCCTTTCTCGCCCTGCAGACAGGTAAAGAAACAGGAGGGCGTCCTTTGTCAGCACAGGCACAAACAACACAGTGAAGCAACTCATTCGTCTTCCTGATGATGGTGAGCTTTAAAAAGAATCCATGAGGACTTTCAAGAAGTAAGTTTTTGTGTTACAGCTATTAGTGGCAAGAAAAAAAGAGTGAAGTCTCTGTAGAGTGCGAATAAAATCAGAAGTATTTTTTTTTTATTGCTTTTTAACCTTTAACCTTTGTATGGTGAACAAACAAACAATTGTTCACCATACTGCAGAACATCTTCCATCTTTTGCACACTACATAGTGTGCAAAAGACATAGCATAGTGCATTGTCACCCTTCAGGAGAAAGCTCATCTATGTGCACCCCTAGTGAAGATGAGATAGGGAACCCTCATCTTCACAAGTTCTCATCTTGTGAAGATGAAAACTCTCATCTTTGGGAGATTTGCACAATCCTGAGTCCTGGATCCTTCCTTATGCTCCCGTCTGTTTTAACTCTCACACAAGTTTTCTATTGGATTTAGTTCTGGGGACTAAGACGGCCACCAAAAAAGGTAGATTTTATCTCTGGCGAACTATTTCTGAGGCTGTTTTATAGCCTCAGAGAATATGCTTTATGTCATATCCTGTTTAAAGACCACATACCAACCCAGCTTTTACCATATGCTTTTTATCAAGACCTATCAGATTTCTATTTAAAATTGTCTTTATTTTACATGCAAAAAAGCTCAAGCATCATCTTATCTGACCAAAACAAATTATTCTGATTGAGGTCCATGCAAATTTAGAAAACACCTGGATATCTTTGAGACTGCAGGACAGAAAATGTTTTTTTTTTGTTTTTTTTTCTGGCATTATTTTCCATCAACCAGGTGGCATGTTGATAATCTAATTGTTGTCATGGAGACAGAAAAACCTCAAGACCACCTCCCTTCTTTCCTGCAGTCCCCTAATAGTGAGCTTTGAACACTGTTGCACTTGTTTTTCCATCCTGCTCATTGTGAATGAAGGCAAAATAAAAATATGGGTTCTTTCTCTGCCTCATCGCCAGCATCAGAAAGAAATGGGCCTCTGTGTCATGTCATGTTTACACCCCGGGGGAAGAAAAACGTGTCCATTACAAATTAGATATTTCTGCAATGTCTCATCAGCTTAAAATATAAAGTAGCACATTGTAAAAATATTTTAGTGGCAACAAATGCTCTATAGTGACTTTGGTAAAAACCAATTTGTTTTTTAACACGTCGTTACCAGGAATGTTAATACTGTAAATGCAACCAAATCCTCTCTGCCAACACTAAACAGTCTATTTATACTGACTTTTTTTCAGTGCAATGAAGTCTGAAGAAAGAAGTAACATGCTGGAGAACTAGACTGGCGTTTCTTTTTCATGGTGGTCAGCAGCGTGGTCACACACTGCTGTAGTGTGGCATGTCAATTCCTCAACAAGGACTTTTCAATGTGATTGTGTTGATTAGTCTGGCACAAACAGAGGTTAGGATGGCAGGAAGATCATTCCAGCGACTTCACTCCCAAATTCTGGAGGTAGCCCATGTCATGTATTGGCATCTTGGATGATAGAATTTGGTTTCAAAAGCCCCATTTTCACTGACCGGCCTGGTTTCAAAAGCCAGGTCCGGAGTTTTAGCATTAGCACTTCCACCCTGGTCCTACCCCTCTTTCTGGAACCCTGAGAGCCAAGATCCCAATCGGGCTGGCCAGTCAGGGCTGGTTTGAAGTCAGCTGTTGATTGGTGCATTGACTATGAGGGCGGATCTCTCAGGAGTGTTTGGGGCTTTCTTGATGTCTGTTATCTGGCATCAAAAAATTCATGTCATAATCCATTTCAACCTGCAAGTTTTTAATTAAATGATAACATGGCAACAAGGAACCAACGTGTTCCTTCCTGAGAGGACGGCCTTGGTAACTTCAACAATAATTTAATTGATATGACGCCCACTTTTGAGCCGGCAATCTGCTCCTTGCAAAAACAACCAACGTGGGTGTTTAACAGGGCCGAGCCGAAGGGGGCCAGGCCGTGCCCAGCAGCGCAAAAAAGCCTAAACAGTAGCGATATGGAATTGCTACTGGTTGCAGAATCTTATCTGAATTTGGATAGACTTGAGTCAAGTCTTGTTTTACTAGGGAGGACAATGTCAACACACCATCAAACTGATTCCATCAAAGGCTGTTTGGTATTAGAAGAGATAATTTGTCCAGTTTTTTATGGAACAGATATCACAAACACTGTTGCATTAATCAAAGGGGTATTTTCCTTAAAAATGAACCATCATTTAAGAGGAAATTATCAGACTTCCCAAGTGTGTGAATCACTGGCATTAATTATTTCTAGAATAAGAAAAAAAAATGACTGAACAGAATTTATTTTTGTTTATATTTAAACTGTAAGTACTGTGTTGGAAATACACAGTTTTGATACGTTACGATTTACAAATATAGTTGGTATTAAAGTAAATTTGATGTCTTGTCACAACACCTTCAATTTGATTGCGTTTGCAATGTCCTTAGTGACTTCTTTAGGATGCAGAATACAACTCTTAACTCTAAGAGTGTTATGGTTTTGGTGTTTGGGCTTAGCAAACAAATTCCTGCTGTAATTCCTGTGTAATTCAGTTTCACAGGAATTGCACCAACAGTAAGTGGCTTTATTTTTGCAGCAGATCAGTCTTGTTCTTTATTCCCCAACCACATCTTTGTAGCTTTGTTCACCTCTGGACTGCTACCAATTTTTCTGTTCTATAAAAATGTTTGCTATGCCCTGTTATTTTCTTTTTGTGTTGCTTCATGGTATTCCTGTGTGGTGTTGATCCTTTGAACTCTGGCCTTTTTCTGCCCTTTTTCTTTAACACCTATTTGTTGTGTTTGGCTCTTTGTGTGTGAGTTTTTTGACCACCGACAGAAAAGGTATGGCTTTGGGTTATCTGCGTATTAGGTTTAGCGCTTCTAGGTCTAAACTTTACAAAAAAAAATGTGATTCCCCCTGTTTGCAAGAAGTCATTTAGTGTTCCTTTTTTATGCATGTGTATCAATCTGTGTGCTCTATTCTTGCCTTTGTCTCCCTCTGTTTTCAAGGTGATGTTTTCAGAGTAATGCATTTGACACCTATGCAACTATTTGATCAAAAAAGAAGCTGGTGTGTGCTCTTTCTTTATTTTTTTGTGAACCTCTCTTATGAAAAACATTTATTACTGGCAGTGAGGTTAATTTGTGTTCTTTCAACATTTTTTTTCTCAATTTTGATGTGTGTTACATTTGATCTTGCTTCTTATTTCAGCATCCTCTATTGTCATTTTCTCTATCACATCAGAAGCTCTTGATTCCTAACGTTCTATCAGCTCTGACCCACATATGACATTTTCTGTACTTTAATAATGATTCCCTATCAAACACAGCACTTATATAAACCTACTCCAGTTGAAGTTCAGATGGGGCCCTTTAATATTGTTTATTTCAGAATGCGGTCACACATAAAAACCCTGAAGATAAAAAATGAACTACTGCCTAAATATTTATGATGTGGATTATATGGAGATGCCTTTTGATGTCTGGTCAAAAGCTGCATCAGAGGCTTTTATAATTTGCTGGTCTGAAGTAGATGCATCTACAATTCTTGGATCCAAACAATAACTCCAAGCCGCTTTATTTACTTTGTGCTGTCGATTGAGCACAAGGGTGCAATAAAACCTTCCATCTGAACAGCAGGTGATCAATTGTTATTTCACAATCAAATGTCAATGACACTTTTGTTGACATTACATAAGGAATGTAAAATATTATTCATGCTGTGGTGTAGGATGCAGTGCTTGAAAATCAGAGTTGAATCACAGTACAGCTTTCTTCTGCAAGCAATAACAAGGGAGAATAGTTACCTCATCTCCCTTCTCACCCTTCTGGGCTCTTTCATCCTTGAAAAACAAGAGAAAACACACCTCATCAAAAATATAACTGGGTAATGTATTTGGTGCAGCTTCAACAGAGAACATGAGACAATAAGAAGGCGTATGCAAACACGCAAAATATGTATTGCATACACGTTTGCTTACAGTTCCAGAGAGCTGTCTTAACCCATGAGCTGTCATCACCTACAAGTAATAAAAGACACAATGTTCTGGAAAAGGTCTTCAAAAATCTGGTAGTTACTGCCAATAAACAATAAGCAGGTCTACATAAACATGGGAAACGACTATCTGGAGCTAACTCACTAATTCAGAGTTTAATTAGAAAATATGTGTATAATTAGACCACTAGCTTGTATTTATTTTTTTTTTAATCATTACAAACCTTGTTTATTTTACAGCTGAACAATCCAAACAATTTGTCAAAAAAAAATATATATATTGTTGCAATTAATGGCACAATATCCCCATTCATAGCCATATGTACCCTAACTCTGTGCAAGTATGGCTACTTCAGACTTTGCAAGACAATATAGATTGTGGAATATAAGTTGATCCATATCTATAATATGTTGGTGATATCTTGCTGCTTTCATTAGATGTACATTTTGTGAAGCTTTTATTGTCTTTTTAAGACACTTTATTTTCCATCTGTACGGTTCCGATTTTCCTGATTACAGTGTGCCTTTGAGCCCTATCTGATCATTTCTCTGATTACAAGCTCTATGAACTTGACATGAATGGCTCTCTTTAGCAGCAGCGTTCCAGGCAAGTGCTGATTCCCGGTGGCATAATCAGTCAGTCTTTACCTGCTGTTAGAAAACAAAGAGGCTGCTTTGTCCTCAGATATGTAACAAAGCCTGATTGCCATTAGTGTTTGACAAAATTTCTTCAAAAGCTTTTTTGTAAGAACAGGGCTGTTCTGCAAAGGACCATTTCCTTTTAACATAACAGATTTGGGTTCACAGATTATAAAACACCAGTGTTCAGAGGTGGAGCATTAAAAAGAGGACTGTTTTCTCCCTTAAAGGGCATTGCTTGATGTGATGGCCGAGCATGCCTGTGAGTCGACTTCCCCTCCTTGTCACTAATAAACAGAGGCATGGAAGTTTTATGAAGGGAGGGTAATGATGTGAACCCTTGCTTCTGCTGCGTAAGGGAAATCAATGCGTAACTGCCAAAATTATCTGCCGTGGGAAGGAGCAGAGAACAGACACAGACCGGTATACTAAAATATTCAAACAGACTCATTTATCAAGTGACTAATGCCTCCCTCTCCTCTGCACATCTATAGAGGCAAACACCTCACTAAACAACAATGTTCATATGCTCAACCCTTTCATTTACAGCCAGGCAAAAACTACTAACTAAACCCCTGGTGCTTTATAAAGCCTTTCAAGCCCTCGCTCCCATTAAATGAACTGCCTTTTCTTTGGTAAGATCGAAACCAGTGAAACCAAAACAGAGCAAGCGATATTTCTTCGATCTATAATTAACATGTCTCATTTCCATATGAATTGCTCGTTAACAAGCAGGGAAAATGAGAATATGAATGAGAGCGATCAAACTTTGTTTCCAAGCTCTTGTCCAAGGCCTTCAGTGGGTTCAATATACAGCTGTTCTTCAGAACAAAAACCATTAGCAGACAGTCATCAAAATGCCAAAGCCCTCACTTTGAGAAACAAAGGCTTCAAGAACATGTTTTTATTTGACCATTTAAAGCATGTTTTAAACTGGTTTCTGTGATATTATTGCCACCTTCCATGTGCTAATTGTTTCTTCCCACGATATTTTCCTTTTAAATATCTAAGAATTTAGTTCTACTATTCAGCCACTTTGTGTTTCCTTTAGTACCTGCCAGAACTTCAAGCTGACATAAGTTTCTTCTAAAAATGTGTCCCTACTTTTTAACTAAAAGCTCCATTTACCCAAACCACATAATTTTCTATAATTTACAATTATTAACATAAAAAACAATCCGTGCGCAGTGACCCTAATTTATTCACACTATGAAGCCTTTCGAGTATCATGAAGGAGATTAAGCCATCATCTGGAGCCAGAGTTTCTTCAATTTTTTTTTCTTCAACGATTCTCTGCAATCAGCAAAGATCTTTCACAGGGTGCTTGCTGGAAATGAGAAAATAATTACTTAAAAGTAACAAAGAAGTTTTTTCTCAGTTAAATTGAACACAAAAAAGCTCATCTGCCATAAAAAGAAAAGGTTTTCCATATCCGAAGCTCATATGTACTCTTTTCTGCTGTTCATACACAGCACACAAAGCAAATCAAAACATAACTTCAGACAGAGTAAGTCCACAGCATCTTCAAGAGAGAGGAAATTGTTTACGCAGTCACATGATAGCATGTTGGGGGTGTGACAGCAGAGGTAAACACTGTTCTGCCTGTTGATTCTTTCTGCTTTGTCTCGAGATGATATCAGGTCAACACTCGCTGATGCAGAGATGTTTTGGTCTGTTCTCACACTGGTGTAAGGTTAGGCAACGTATCACTCTTACAATAAAACGTAAGTAAAATAGAAAGAAAAGAAAAAACTGTTGTGGAGTTTAATCCCAAAATTGCACTTACAGAACCAGGAGGACCAGGAGGACCAACATCGCCCTGATGATAACAAGAGAAACAAATTGCCTGTTACTTCCTCCAAGCATTACAAACAATAAAATTAGCAAAAATAAACATGCATAGCTCGGCATTGCAGATCTTTTGAAACAACACAGGAGATTTCCATTTTATACCCCCAAACCTTTTCTTGATTTATTAACCAGTGTTTTGGAGTTCATGTAATTTTTTTTTTAGAATCTTATAAGAAAGGTTACAGTTCGTAGCTCATGTTATTTTTTGCAATGGATTTACAGGAAGCTCCAGGGAACCTTAAAGAGTTCTTAATTGTGACACTTGCTGGAGGGAGCCTCCAAATTCATAATTTACATCTCAGAAATGTTCTCCCTCCAACAAAACTAGAAAGCACCACATTTGTACTCTGTGCTATACTGAACAATTAACAACCATGCGGGGAGTACATCCTGTGGATTACCAAGTATTCAAACTGCTGTTAAACTCAGAATTTTGATCACAAATGGGGGCTTTTGAAGTCTTTAAATCCCCTTCAGTGTGACGATATAAGGCATGCCAATATTCTGAGACAATATGTAAATCCTGAAATCCTAAGGGTTGTTCAGTAAACCAGTCAATTATTTAATTTGAAGCATTGCTTCAGGAGCCTGTCATTATTTCTTAGATTGAGACTGAAATGTTGTTGTGTACTAGACTGCTTAGAATGTAAATCATTTAATAGAAAGGACTAAAAACAGCAAGTTTCTCTTTCATTCCTTGAGTGCCAATCTACATAAAGAATCTTTTTTTTTTCTCTTTACACCACCAGCAGAACTATTCACAGCTTGCTTTTAAAGAAACTGTGAAATATACATAACCTCTTCAATGCCACAAGATATAGTGGTGGTGGGTGATATATTCAAGTTACATGCTGGTAATCAAAAGCGATGGCAAAAGACAGTAAAATAGCAGCTTGGGACCAACAAGACAGAGAAAAGTTTGCTTTGAGGACAGAAAAAATTTGCACAAATTCAGCAGATTATGCCAAGTGGTCGAGATTGGAGTTCATGGCATCACAACTAGTTTTTGCCTTTTTAGTGGTTCAGGCAACTTTCATTTTTAGCTTGACATGAAACCAAGAAATTGACTGTTGACAGGATTCAGCTAATTTCATGTTTAACTAGGGCTGGCCGTCTGATCAAAAACTTTAAACCCAATCTCTCTTCTTTCTTCTTTTGATCAGCAAAGGTGCCTTACATAAGTCTCACAGGTCACACTGGAAATTATACAGAGTGAATAAGACTCAATTCACTATTTTCTAAATCAATAGAGTAAATAAAGCTTAAGTCAGATATCTATGGAGGAATGTTCAGACTGAAACAGCAAGGTGTTAAACTTCAGTAAATAACAGGGAGTGGAACAAAGTTTCTTGTATCCTTTGGACTCCAATCATGGAGCATGCTACATTATATCATGCTAAGGTAAGGACGTACGTAAGTCTACAAAGAATATAAAAGGTGATTTGTTTATTAGTAACATGGAATTGACATACTTTTAACTAATATAAAATGATAAAAACACAGGATTATCTGTAAAGTCAATACATTTTGAAATAAAGAACTCCTCTGCTTTCTCTTACTCTCTCTCTGTCTCCCTGTCTCTCTCCCTCACATACACGCATACATGCACACACATGCAAAGACATATTTCCTACTGATATAAACAATTAATGATTAATCACAAAAAACTGCTTAAGGCTTCTTCATATCATATTCATATAATGATTTAAGGGCATATAGCATACTAATAAATTAAGACTTTTTCTCACAAATATCATGCTGAACATCTTTGTCATTTGTAGAGAAGTGATGTTGTAGAACAACATATATATCTTATGACATGGTACATGTTAGCTTTTTAGGTGTCCAAAAAAAGTGAGTAAACTACAAGCAATGTTGTAAAAGAATGAATACGATATGATGCTTTTTTGTGTGTTTTATTTTGCAAATACCTCTCCCTATATAACTTGGAGGTTATCATTGCATTTTACAATTCTAGCAATGCAGAGATGACTCTGTTTGTACTGTTTATGAGAAATTATTGTTTTAGTGTACTGTAAACATTTAATTCTTACCACAGTGCAATTTATAATCTGAAATGAAGAATTTTTTTCTTTATTGTTATTTCTAGTTCTTAAAAAGAACTGCATCAGTAGGTCAGAGAATTACAAAATCTCTCTGGTACATCTCTATTCTTGGCCACGACACTTGGTTTAGGAGGTTTACTGTCGCGGCCTTCCATTTCCGAAAGAAATAACAAAAACAAAATTTCCAACCAAGGCCGTGGGTGTTAACAGGTGTTATTGATTTGAACGCACTTCCACTTACAACTTATTCAAAAACAAAAAAATAATCTCAATTTAAAGCTCTAAAAATGTTCCAATTAAAGTGATACAAAAAGTGATACAAAAGTGGCCAAAAAATCATTTCCCCAACCTCCCGTCAACACACCAAACATTTACCAAACAATCCACCTCCACCCAGCACCCGGTGTGTTCTTAATTACTCAAATTAATGGGAGGGTCTAACAATTAGCAACATAATCTAAACAACTCCAAATATAAAACTAATTACAAATTTAGGTTCTAAATCAACTTAAATATATTCTAACTACACAAAAAAGAAAACTAAATTAATAGAAATTACAATCCATAAAATTTAGCTTAAATGGTCACCACATTTACAATTGAACCCTCCTGAACTATTCATGAGAAAAGCAGTCTAAGCAAAGTTTTCCATAGAAGCTTTGTTTGATTACAACCCTCCATCATTGCAGTTGTATGCCGAACATTACATTACTCAATGCAGAAACTGTACAAGGTTAATTCTCTGCATATGATTTTTAAAAAGTCTTGCTGTGGACATGGTGCACAGACAACTTAATTGTATTGGTTCCTTCACTTTTTTTTAGCACATAAAAATGTAATTTTCCCATATCTAAAGATTTATCATGCCAACTTTGATGACAAATCCATATATGGATGTTGCAGCCTTTCATGCTTTAGAATACCTTAACAATGGAGAACATGAAATCCAGGATTCACATTCACATCTTCTAAGAATGAACTGAAATTAATTTTGTGAAACAAGGTCTTTTAGAAAGACTACCTTTAAAAATGGGTTAAATAATTAAAGTAGAAGAGAAGACAAAAGGGGTCAGTAGTTTAGTTTCAAGCAATTATGTGCCAAAAAGTCTTAACGTTGAAAGAATGGGTGCTTTTGGAACAAGTGAAGTAGATAAACTTAATGACAGGCTTGAAGTAATAAATCTCCTTAATGAAGATTTTCAAGATGAAACCAAATGTTCTCTCAGAAAAGGTAAACTAATGAGTCTCTTTAAATTGCCTTTATTGTAAGATTATTAAATTCCATAAAATCTTATATTTAATAGTTGCCAGATGAAAACTGGAATTGCAGAAAAGGTGGTTTCTGCAAAAAGAAAAAAAATAAATCAGTTTCTTGATATATTGTAGTATTTATAGCCATACAACTTTTTTTCCAAAATTTTCTAACTCCATCACCTCACTACAGAGAGCATAGCCGTGTTGCAAATTATAAAGACTGAATATGTTGTAAATAGTGTCGTCTTTAAATCGTTCACACTCAAGCAGTTTTAAGGAAGGACATTTGTGAACTGAAATTGTCAAATCTTTCCACAATATCTGTCATGGTATGATGTGGAGGTGGACCAAACGCAGCAGGCACTAAATGTAGAAATAAGTGGATGTTTTAGTGAAGAAAATCAACCAACAAAAAAAAAAAAAAATACAAGAAAATCCAAAAACAAAACAAACTGGAAACACGAGGGAACAACAGATAATCCATGGAGATAAACATGGGTAGTGATGATCAGGGTGACGAGACAGACTGGCGAGTTGTGACTGGGATAGAGGAGCTTAAATACTGGGAGGTAGTAAATGGAACAATGGACCTAACAAGATGAGATAACTGGTTGCAGGTGTGAGTAGTTGGCACAGGAGCTATCTGATTGGCGGGGAGAAGATGGCACAGGGAAGCTAAGGAGATATACTGGAGAAAAACAGAGAGGAACCACCAGGGAGCTGAAAATACCTCTGAAACAAAAGAAAACACAAATACTAAAGAAAACCTGATAAACTAGAAGACAAAAAGACATGAGGGAAAAACATTAACCTAAATAGAAAGAAGGCTGATCTATCAGCAATAACTACGGGACGTAGAGCTATAGAAACTAGAAGATCTGAACAAAGAGATAACCTAACTAGAATTACTAAAGAAAGCCTAACTGAACCTAAAGTGACAAAATAAGAACTAGTAACACTATGGGGAAGCAAGAAGGACTAGGACATGGAAGAATACTGAACCTAGGGTGATTAAATTAAGAAATAGCTAGAAGGATAAAATAGAATTAAACTATAGTCATTAAAGGAGGCTTGACATGGACTCAGACAAACAAGGGCAGAACCTAAGGTAACTAAAGAATATACCTAACTAGAAACACTATAAAGGACTGAAAATAAGAAAGCAATAAGACAATTCTAATTACACTAAGTGCCTCAAATAATGATATATCAAAAGGACCATGAAGGGCTAAACTAAAGTGAACTAAAACATGAAGCTAAATAAACCAACCCAAAAACCTGACAATCCTGAGAATATCAGAATTGGGTTTATTTATTGGAGTTTTTATGGAAGCATTTTAATTGTGTCATATACTTTGTGTTTGGGGTTGTTGCTCCTTGGGAATGTGAATTTCCATCCAATTCTCTAGTAATCATTTCTCAAGTTTCTCAGATTTTACTCTAAAAAATTCCCTGTAGTTAGCCTCATCAATCTTCCCATAAACTCTGACAAGGTTTCCTGTTCATGCTGAGGAAAAGCCAACCCACAGCATGATGACGCCACCACTATGGTGGGGTTAGTTTTTGCACATTGATGTGTTCTGCCACACACTGTTTTCACAATATAAATTACATAAAGGGGATTTGATTTCGCATAAATTCCAAAACAGTGCATTGAAGTTTGGAGTTTAAATGTGACAAAATGCAATAAAGTTAGAGTCAGACTTCCTCAACCAACTTTCTGCGTTCAAGTCTTCCTTCAAAATATTAAAAAAATATGTTTTTAGATGCTCTAATAAATTAAAACAAACTGAGAAAAAAAATCAAATCAAGGTTAAGTAGTTTTTGGGTTTTTTTTAAACGGTTGTCAGTTTCTAATGCAAAACACAAGTTGTACACTGATAAACAGGAACAAAGCGAGCCACCCAAAGACACACACCCAGAGATTAGACCCAATCTGTCAGTAGTAAATAAATCACTTGAAGAATGCTTACTGGAGCACAAGAGACAAGCAAGTAATACACACCTGCAGATTCATTATTTGATGCAATACAATTTCAAAGACATTTGAAAGGTATTCAGAGTCTAAGAACATAACTAGCACAAAGGAGACTGAATTAAGGTGTCAGTAAATCTGCTTGAACTTGCCTACACCCTTTCTGCACCCAAGCACAGTGAGTTTGAGGAAGCATAAACAGAGGGACTCATCATGCTTGACATTTGACATTGATGTGACTTACTTTTTGTCCTTTCGAACCACCAGTCCCCTCAGCACCTGGCTGACCCTGTGGGAGGAGGCCTCGGTTAATGACTCTGTAACACGGCAGCATTGTAAATGTCACGGCAGAAGAATACGTACGGGATCTCCTCTCTCTCCCTTTTCCCCAGGGACGCAACACTCCCCCTTCTCCCTCTGCATGTGAACAGAGCACAGCACTGACAGTGACTGACAGCAAAAGTGGGGTAAAAAGACAGACAGATTCGAGACTGATGCTAAGGCATGGACAGTTGCTATGAATAAGTAATCGGAAAAACATACAGTCCTGTGTCATCTCATAATCCCACCATGGTGGAGTAAAAAAGAAACCCATTTTACACATATGGCTTCATGAGGCTGTGGTGTTACATAAGTCTTCCAAGATAATGAACATTTTTAAGCTCCTGTTGCACTGCAGTATGTGTCTATTTTCATAGGAAATCATTTCTTTGTCTGCCAACAGATGGCACTTTAACACAGCTGGTGCAGAGTCCTTAGAGCTTTCTCATTGGATTTCCTTTTCCCAGTTATGTTGAGAAAACTGACAGAAAAACACATGGACTTGAACCGTGGTCGAGGTGGTAATGAACACTTACGAGGCTAAAATCTATATTTTGAGCAACATAAACCCAGGAGAATGTGAACATCTCACCTCACAGAATTGGATTTCTTCTTGAGACACTTTGTCACGAAAAATCACAGGCCACAAATGATTATTTTCAATCAACTTTTTCATCTCAGCTATGAGTAAATATGGAAAACAAGCAATCAAGTACAGCAGAAAAACTAAATTCTTTCTTCCACTAAAACAATTCTGCAAGAATAAGCTGGCATAAGAGTTTCTAACGGGGGAAGAAAAAAACAAACGCTATTCCACAGTTTAGCAATTTCACTGAATCTACACTAATATGTAAAAGAGAATTCAATGTGTAAGTGTAGTTACCGTTATTTTGTAAATTTCACACATTTCAGCAACAATGCAGTTCAAAGTGCTTTATGTCATAAAAACACAAAAATACAAAGTCATATAAACTTCAGCATCTTAACAGTAAACAGTTGAGAAAACCAGAAACAAACATTACAATTTGATGAGTGCCATCAACAAAATTATTGATGCACATCAAATAAGTTGGTCAATGGTTAATTAATTATGGTTCAAAAACAACTATAAACAGGTGAGGTTTTTAGTCTTGATGTAAAAGAATTCAGCGATTCAGCTGTTTTGTAGTTTCCTGGAAGTTTGTTCCAGATTTCAGTGCATAGAAGCTGAATGCTCCTTTAGCTTAGACACCTTGACTATTGTGTATTATTATGTATTCTTGTTTTATTTTAATGTATTCCAGCAGTGTGCAGCAACAAAAGGTGGAGGGGCAGCAATGTGTTACTCTGGCCACTCTTGTTTTCTTCAGCATATTAACAGAAGTGCTCTAAACATGGGAACTGTACAGCATAACATAGATTATAATAGTTTAGAAACCCTAATTTGCAAAACCATCATGTCTCTTGATACCGGTAACCAGCCCATGCCTGCTATTCTGTGATTTCCAATCATACTTTAGCTAAAGCAGCAGGTAGATCAACAAACATTGCTGCTTTGTTTTACATGTGTGAATATTTACAGGGATAGTTTCAGATACTCTGGAGACATTATGGAGCATATGTTTAGAGATCTGAGGAGAGAGAAAGAATGACATGTATTTGCTTACTCCTTTGCAGTTCCTAGACAGATGATACCATAGAGCTTTGAGTTTCACTTCCCCCATTCCTTCGACTTCTTACTATGACAACCACAGTAATACTGCACCATTCTTTTAATGAGATATAGTAACTGTTTCCTCATCCAAATTAGGAGCTGTTATTAAGTCAGTGGACTGCTGGCATATATGAACAGATGGACTGTCTTATTAATATTTCAGCCGAAGAGGAGGGACTAGCAGTAACTCTGACTATAAGATTTAATTGAATTCTGAAGAACTTTAGCAACCACATGTATTATATATCAAAATACAACTTTACAACCTTGTTGTAGGTGGTTGATATAATGACTAAGAATGTAAGTCCTATTACATAATTGTAAATTAACTTTATATCAAATATTACATCTGTGAATACTAATGATTTTAACTGTTCTTTGAAAACATACTGGTTCTTGTTTGGATGTTTCTCTTAAAGCTACTCACTACATGAAAGCCTAAAAGTGGGAATTACTTTGACCTTGATTTTTACATGTTTTATTTATTTATGTTATATATATATATATATATATATATCAGATTCAAACTGAAAAGTTTTACCACTAAATTTATCAACCTTTTGGTTTTTGAATTTTGTTTTTAAAACAAAGGGTCCAAAGCTTTCTATGATTACATAGGCAAACTAGACCTCTTATCGAACTACCAATATGCCTGTGATTTTAGCACAGCCATATATACAGATATACTGTATATACTGTAACCATATATATCTCTTTTATATTTTTAGCAAAAAGAGTAACTTTATCCATACAATTGAAAGATTGCTGATTTAGTGTTAAGCACATGGTCAATGTGGACCATAAACTCACTTAAGTAGACTCTTAGTCTTGCTGTTATGTAAGTTTAAGTTATTAACTTGTTTGTTGCTAAACAATACATTTGTAAGTTTCTTGTAAAGGTTTTTTTGGATTCCCAGCCTATTCAGTCTTTTGTTGCTCCAAAAAAGAACATTGTATGCCAATTTGAAACCATGATGGATTTTTGTAAAGAAAATAATCTTTCAACTATTTTCACATTTTTCACCTTTATTTTGAATCCCATCATTCAAAAAGAAAAAATGAAATCACAATTGTGTATAAATATTGCTCTATCTCGTTTCTTGAACTGTTTTGTCCATGCTACACTATACACTGGAAGTGATTTGCCACTGTGGAGGCAGTTTGCACTGAGTTATGACTGACACTCAACGTAAATCATATCTAATGGAAAGTTGGAATTACCCGGGATGTCACCTGTTGTGAAAAAAACTTGTGCGCTGCATTCTGTCACGGACCCAAAGCTCCATACTTCTCTCGTTATCTCAGTTAGATCTACACAGAACATCATTCACAGTCAATTTACTAGCAGAGGACCACGTAACAAGTGAATAAACCTTTCAAATGAGATTAACTGCAGCGTGGTCAGTGTTTATGTAGATTACTGCTGTGTTTACACAATGATAAAGCCCAGGGAACTGTTCCACCTGTGGCTGACTGTGGGTGATGTGTTGACTTTGAGCCACCCAGAGTCATCAAACTGCAATTAAGACTGTCGGCATCACTCTCTCTGTCAATGTCTGCAGTGTGCTGTCAGAGCCCATTTGAGACTGTTGGTGGGGGGGAACAGTTATGGAGATGTAATTCACAAAGACACTGACTTTTCCAGCACATCCTGCACAGCAGATCTCTTCTTCCATCTTTTCTTCCTAAAACATTCACACTCTGCTGAGGGAGTGAGAGGAGCCTTAGTTCACACAGATGCTACACCAGCAGCAGCAGCATGGTCTCACTTCATTCTATTTCATCCTGACTGAGAAATGTAAAAGAAAGGGCACTGAGGACTGCTGTTTAATTATTGCAGCCTATCAAGACGTGTTTCCTCTTCAAAGTGTTTAGTTTATCTTCTTTCACTTATCGTTTCGGCCTTTGTAAATGTCTTAATGTGACCGGCGTTACTGTTTTCATCATAACAAATTGAAATGTTCTTCTCTGGGACAGTGTTTTCATTGTTGTGTACCCAAAACATAAATTTATAATGTTACAGTAAAAATGCAACAATAATGTAGGAGCATAACTCATTCATAGCCAGGGAAGAGCTTGCATTTAAATGCATCCTGTAAGACTGAAAAAAGACAATTCAGTGCTTGCTGCTCAGGACATTTTTGCTAACATATGTAACAGGTATTAAAGAAAATACAGAAACATTTTTCCTTCTTTTTCATAAAATTAGATTTTATCTAATATTAACTGGGAAGTTTTAGAGTTCTTCAGGCATTGTCACCAGCAGATATTCAGCATTGTGTTTGTATTCATATGAAGTAACTGAGTTACACTAAGTTGTTTCACCCTTGTGGATTTTTAACAAACTAACATAATTACCATTTGTTAATGTCACAGTGAGTTAGCTTTACGCATCTTGTACATATACTGTTTTTACATTTCATTTAAAGAAGACCAATAAAGCTTCTATCTTACAGGTTTTTTTTTTTTTTTGTCTTGCTGTTTTAGATGGGGGAAATGTAAAGAAATAATAAGCAATTTCTAAAACATCAAGCTTTTTAACTTCTATAGGTGACAGGGAACTGGGATGGAGAGAGTTAGATGTACAATAACTCTACAGTCACAATAACCAGGCTGAATAGTTAGCTTTGCCACAATGTCTTGTTTTTGTTTAATTTTCTCTTTTTAATGACAATCATTGTTAGTGTTAGCCAGTTTACACTTTCCCTTCCTCTAGACAGAAGGACCAGTGAAAGCCTTGTAGTATACAGGAATGAGTGATGAATCCACACACCTGATGAGTAGGAGTGGTCAAGAGGTTGTCCACTACACAATGGTTTCCACTCTCAGATTGAGCACAAGTATTTGCCACTGGAGGCTTGGTGGGCAGCGGGTGGTTTGTAGGTGGATTGGTGAAGATAGCATGTTGCAAGAACATTTGTAAGGAGCCTGACAGAGGGGCATATCTGAGCATTCTTGTGTGTATTATTTTTAAATCTTACAATCCATATTTCTTGTGCTGCTGGTGAGCCAAAACACCCCTGGGCATCATGAAAATGATTGCAGACCTTTTTTTTTTTTTTTTTTTTTTTTTTTTTTTTTTTTTGAAATTATGTTACTCTCAGAACAACTTTGCAGTTTGTGTGTTTGCAATGGTGAGTGGTGTGGGGTTAAGACCTTGGGCCCAAGGCGG